>JAODAL010029032.1:0-52324 GCA_025379985.1 Phyllomedusa bahiana | reverse complement strand
TTTAAAAAAAAAATTTTTAAAAAAATATTTTCATAAAAAAAATATTAAAAATTTAAAATTTAAAAATAAATATAAAAATATTTAAATTTAGCAAAACTTTAGTAATAAAGCTATTGCACTGCAATATCTACACCAAGTCTTGGTGAACTTTATCCAGTATTCTTTATAGAGCTTGTGAGCTTGTCTGTCTTCGTCCGCGGCCCCCCCCCCCCTGCTCCCCTGCCGTGAATTTACAGCGGTAGATCTGCTTTAAAATTCTCTAGCTAACTACATAAAATCTTCAAATCTCTAAACTAACTAAATTGGAAGGATCACAGCTAATAGTAGAGGTTTCTCTCTGCAGAAATAGACTAATTTCGCTGAGCTGTTTGGACACAGGCAGAGCGCAGGTCCTATCCCTATGAGACGCTGAGAGACACTGAGGCTGAAACAGGAAACGCTGTTCTATGTAAAACGAGGTCATGTGGTTTTTCCAGCCAATCGCAACCATACACATCCCAGTCATGACGTCGCACACACATCTCACCCTCCTCTATTCTGTAATCTGCTTTGCTGGCCGCCAAAATTACAGAAGCCGAAAAAGGCGCGATCTTAATAGATGATGCACAGATTTTAACCTTAATTATCGCATGATCTGGAAATTTCGATCACCATAAAAACCTTGCCGATTTCAACTTTGTCGATAATAATCGCTCAACACTACTAAAGACCTTTAACAGAATCTGGAAACCCTGGGATACATTCTGTATCCTGAATGATCTGTGACATAGCTTTATGTATAGTATTCTCAATCGCTTATTGCTTACTATTAGTGTTGAGTGAACAGTAAAAAGTTCTAGTTTGATCAGAACCTCGAACTTTTGTAAGTTCGGTTCAAAGTTCTATTCGAACTAGAGCTTCAAACTCCATTAAAGTCTATGGGAGAAGATGTTCTGGTTAATTTTATACCTATACAGGTGAGGAGAAGTTGTAATTACCATCCATAACAGTAAATTGGATACGTGGAACAACTTAGTGAAGAAAATTTGGCTCTAAGAGTGACAGAAAAAAATTGAGAGGCTAAAATAATTCATTACTTTCAATGGATAACTGAAAAGATGAGGACAGCTTGCAAGCAGGGGTGTAGCTATAGAAGGTGCAGCGGTAACAGCTGCTACGGGGCCCGTCATCCTGAGGGGCCCGATATCCTCTTCGACACATAGGAGATTTGGAAATGCTGTGTTATACAATTACTGAACCCCCAAAACTGCAAGAACTGAACTTCTGGTCACTGAGTATGATTTTGCAAATCCAAGCATACTGTATAATATATATCCATGTAGATGAGAGTTAGGTGTTATGTGAGCCTGCAAATGTCACCAAATAACAGCTTCTGGGTGTGGGAAAGATGCAGCCAGCAATACCAAACTCCCTAACTATTGATGTCTATGGAGAGGAAAATGCTATCTAACTAAGAGCAGTCTGCACAGCAGAGAGAGTGAGCTGAAAATGGCGTTCACAAGGCCATACAGTGAAATATATATATATAACATGGTCATGTGATTTTAGCAGCCACTGAGAGCCCTACACCTCAACGATGATGTTTTTAACACTTCTCTGTGCTCTGCACTGATTGGATGACCACCAAAAGTGCAGAAAGGTGATTGGATGGCTGCCAAAAGTGCAGAAGGCCTCTGAAAACGAAACGGAAAATGACGTGTCGAACTAGAACTAGAACTTTACTCAAACGAACAGTAAAATGGTCAGTTCTGTTCAAGTTCTAAAAATTCAAGAAGTTCTACTACAACCTAACTTTTTTAGAACAGTTCGATCAACACTAGTTACTAGTAATAAAAATTGTTCTCTTTGTATTATATGTGTTACACTTTTATATTATTTGAAGTATATCATTATATCTAACACTTAATGATAATGTTGAATGCAGCTTGTTAATATTTACTCATATATAATGATTAAATATTCTCATTTGTCATATACACCTAATGGGCGACATGTATGTTTTTTGGCGCTCAGGTGCCATTTTTTTGGCACTCAATAGTAGTGTAGAATGCCCCTGAATCTATGAAAATGGTCTAGTGTGGGTCATAGATCAGGCACATTCTAACGCATAAACGACAGTTCAGGCTCAAGTAAACCACTTTTAAAGTGGTTTACCTGTTCCAGCAGTAATGCACCTGGATTTACCGTACTGAAGCTATAAATGTGTAGCTTCGTATGGTTGTAGTGCCACATGCCTCCAGCACATTACAAAGTGTCGCGGGCACTCTGTAATGCATTAGAGAGTATTCTATGGGGGAATACAACTTCTTCCAAACAAACTGAGGGCTGAAGGTAGTGGAAAAAAAATAATCCTTTCTCCTGATGTGCCATTTTCTTTTCGCAGTGTTTCAATAAAAGCCTCCTATGTAAAGTTTGAATTTTCTTTTAGCAGCATATACAGTTTTTTTATGAATACCCCTTAGGCTAGGTTCACACGGCTTAAATGCAGGGCCCACAATTACGCCCCACAATTACGCCGTGGGGCCGGGGGCCGGCACCTAGCTGGCCCATAGACTTGCATTACCAGCGGCGCGTATACGCTGCTAGTAATTCTCATGTCAATTATCTCCCCGTCCGGCGGATTCGCCAAGCAGGGAGAGGAGACGTAATCCATAGTTCTCTATGAGAACTGTGGATTACCGAAATGACTGGGACGTTTTGCAGCCGTAATTTGCGCATAATTACGGACTGAAATACGTCCAATTTTAAGCCGTGTGAACATTGCCTTATTCTCAAATCATCACAGGTGTCATCCTCATAAGTATTATAAAGATTTGCCTCTGTACAGTTCTTTTCAGTTCTCATAAGTTCCCCAAAATTTTCAACAACATGCTTAGGGCGGCATGACTTTGCTAGGTTTGTTGTAACTCTTGCTAGACTTTTTCTATAAGGAGTAAAGCCTTATTTTACCAAACCATGTAAAGTAGCACTAAAAAAATTAATACATTCTCCCCACACATCAGGTGGTATAGCAGATACACTGATGATCTGTTCCTGGTCTGGGAGGGAATGATATTGAAGCTCGGTTGTTTATTTGTTCAGTATGACACAGGCTGCAGTCAGGGCAGCACACATTGTGTCCTGACCACATGCTGGATATACAGAGAGCCCTGACTGTATACTGACTGTACACACTTTGATACAACAAATTTTTGACTATTTAAAGTAGCCACCTCTAACTGATATAACAGCTTCACACAATCAAGGTATTCTTTCTACAATTACATTCAGATATTGTTCAGATTAATCTTATACAAGTTCCCACAAATATGCTGCACTTGTATTTTGATTTTCTTTCACTCTTCTAGCCTATTCTTTCTAACAAGTTCAAGGGGGTTTAGGTTTAGAGAGTGGGACATTCCATTCTTTGAAGCCTTCTTGTCTTCTTAGCTACCTCTGACATAACCTGGAAGCATGTTTTTGATCATTGTCTTGTAATATAAACCCCTTACCAAGTAGGGGTATACCAAAGGGTATTGCATGGTGCATAAAAATGCTATGGTAGCTCCTTTTTGTCCAATGTGTCAGTCACACTGTACGAGTTTCCAACTCTGGATTCCGCAAAAGACACGCAGACCATTATGCTTCCATGTTTGAGCATTGATGTATTGATGTCACATTCAGAGGAACCATCCTGTCACCGACTGGACAATGTACAAAAATCTGCATAATGTACCAAAGGTGTCAGAATTTGATCCATCAGTCCCTAAGACTTTCTTCCACTCTTCAGTAGTCCACTGGAGCAGCTGATTGGCCCAGGAAAGGTCTTTTTTATTTTGCAGTAGCTTTCCTACTAATGCTAGACCTGTCAAACCTGTAGATAGAATTCTTCTCTTCAAAGTTGAAATGGAAACTTGTATAGTTTTTGCTGAGTTAAGCTGTGCTTCTCAATTTGAGCTGTGAGGTGCCCATCACACAAATGGTAGACTCAAAAACTTATCATCTGATTTTATTGTGGCCCTTGGTCTGCCAGACTTCTGTCAAAGTTTCTAGGTGCGTTTTAATGGTTTGGAAAACTATACTGACTGCCAACTTGGTCATTTTGGCAATTTCTCTGTAGAACAGACCTGCCCCTCTAAGGGTTATAAGTGTCCGTCTTCTTTAGTTAACCCCTTAAGGACCTGGCGTTTTTTTTTCTTGACTCGTTCGTTTTTCCCTCCTCGCCTTCCCAGAGCCATATTTTTTTTATTTTTCCACCTACATAGACACATGAGGGCTTTTATTTTGCGGGACAAGATATACTTTCTAATGGTGCTATTCACTATACTATAGAATATACTGGGAAACCGCAAAAAAATTCCAAGTTTGACAAATTGTGGAAAAAAACGTATTTTCTCCATGTTTGCGGGGGTTTTGCTTTTATGGTGTTCAATATTCGGTCAATACAATGTGTTATCTGTATTCTACAGGTTGATACGCATCCGGCAATAACAAACATGTAGGGTTTCCTTTATGTTTTGGTACCGTAAAAAAATTCCAAACTTTTTCTATTTTTGAAATTTGCGCCGCGGCGCCACATTGTGCGACCAATAACTTTTTTGTACTAACACCTACGGACATCAGTGAGGGTACATTTTTTGCAGGCTGAAGTGTACTTTTTATCGCTAGCAGTTTGGAATGCATGCAACTTTTTTGATCACTTTTATTCCATTTTGTAAGTGACCTAAAATGATCAAAAAATGCAATTTTGCTTCTATGGTGTTCAGCGTACGGGATAAATGATGTTATATTTTTATAGATCGGACTTTTTCGGATGCGGTGATACCAAATATGTGTAACTTTTTTATTTTATTGTTTTTATTTGTAAAATAGGGAAAGGGGGTGATTTGAACTTTAATACTTTTCTTTTTTTGTACTGTATTTTTACATTTTTTTTCTTTAACATTGAGGCCACCTATTATGCTTGACCACTAGGGAGCGCGATTGTCAATACAGTCTAATGCATTGCATAGGCAATGCATTAGACTGTACCAAGATGGCGGTTTCCCCACTTCCTGTCTGCGGACGGAAGTGGGGCAAACCAGGACATGGAAGTGACAGGAGCCTTCCCAAGGCACCCCGCTGCCATGTCCAGGGGCCGTATCGCTGCAGCTATGCTGTGGTGATGTTGATCACCCTCAAGATCGGTGCGCGGCACCGATCGTCAATCATTTAGACGCCATCTTTGCCGCGGCATCTGAAGGGTTAAACAGCGCGGGTGGACGACGCTACCCATTCGCGCTGTAACGGCCCTGTGTTAGCGGCGACTCGGCGATTAGCCGCTAACACCCGGCGGTGTGTGGGGGGGGGGGGGGGGGGGGAGTCACAGAGCGATCCCCCTGCAAAGCCCCTTATGGACCCTGGGACGTACTCATATGTCCAGGGTCCTTAAGGGGTTAATTGCCTTTTTCTTCATTGAAAAGTTGTCCAAATCCTTCCACACAGTGTGTTGTAATGCAGTCTGTTCCAACACTGGGTAAATAGAACTAGAGGGTAGAGACTCTGGTAGAAATAGTTTGCATCCAATTTCAAATCATAACCTGCTTTCTGTTCTGCTGACCAGCTGTCTTTGTCTTTTCTGAAGAAAAAAAGCCATTGGGTTTTTAAAATTAGAAATTCTTTTGTGTTGTGGTTGAGATTAAAAATTCACATTATTTTGATGCTTTTATCTTTCTGTTAAAAATGTAAAAACTTCACATTATTTCCTGCAACTGTGTAAATGTGAAAAATGACTGGAAAATTGAGCTGCTCTAAAACTTTTGACTGGTAGTGCACATACAAGGTTAAATGCTTTAACCCCTTCCTGACAGCTAATTCAGGGTAATTCAGTAGTAAGTTCCTATCACTCCCTGAGATGTTGTAGTCTGAATGGACTCCTAGTGAGGTAACATGTTAGTATTAGGGACTCACCTGTACTGGGTTCCCCTTGACGCTTTGGGAGGTGAGCTTAAACATTTTCTGATCAAAAATTGCGAACTAAGTATCCCAGGTTTTCATATTTTCCTTAGCAGCAATGCATTTTCAAATATTCCTATATACCTTGATGTTTTACTTAGTTTTTAGTGTGCCACTGATATTTGTATTAGACATATGCTATTGCCTTGTCAGTGTGCACCTATGCCTACATTTTTCAAAATATATTTGTGATGTGCACAGCCTAAACAAGCTTTGTTGTTTATTTGGGGAATGGCAACCCCTTGGCTTGCTGCACTCTGCCTTTTCCTTTTAAATCAGTGCAGGATAATTCAGTAGTAAGTTCCTATCACTCCCTGAGATGTTGTAGTCTGAATGGACTCCTAGTGAGGTAACATGTTAATATTAGGGACTCACCTGTACTGGGGTCCCCTTGACGCTTTTGGAGGTGAGCTTAAACATTTTCTGATCAAAAATTGCGAACTAAGTATCCCAGGTTTTCATATTTTCCTTAGCAGCAATGCATTTTCAAATATTCCTATATACCTTGATGTTTTACTTAGTTTTTAGTGTGCCACTGATATTTGTATTAGACATATGCTATTGCCTTGTCAGTGTGCACCTATGCCTATGTTTTTCAAAATATATTTGTGATGTGCACAGCCTAACCAAGCTTTGAAGTTTATTTGGGGAATGGCAAACCCCTTTTGGCTTGCTGCACTCCGCCACCTCTTTTAAATCAGTGCAGGGTAATTCAGTAGAAAGTTCCTATCACTCCCTGAGATGTTGTAGTCTGAAGGGACTCCTAGTGAGTAACATTGTTAGTATTAGGGACCCCACCTGTACTGGGATCCCCTTAACGCTTTGGGAGGTGAGCTTAAACATTTTCTGATCAAAAATTGCGAACTAAGTATCCCAGGTTTTCATATTTTCCTTAGCAGCAATGCATTTTCAAATATTCCTATATCCCTTGATGTTTTACTTATTTTTAGTGTGCCACTGATATTTGTATTAGACATATGCTATTACCTTGTCAGTGTGCACCTATGCCTACGTTTTTTAAAATATATTTGTGATGTGCACAGCCTAACCAAGCTTTGTAGTTTATTTGGGGAATGGCAACCCCATTGGCTTGCTGCACTCCGCCTACCTCTTTTAAATCAGTGCAGGGTAATTCAGTAGTAAGTTCCTATCACTCCCTGAGATGTTGTAGTCTGAATGGACTCCTAGTGAGGTAACATGTTAGTATTAGGGACTCACCTGTACTGGGATCCCCTTAACGCTTTGGGAGGTGAGCTTAAACATTTTCTGATCAAAAATTGCGAACTAAGTATCCCAGGTTTTCATATTTTCCTTAGCAGCAATGCATTTTCAAATATTCCTATATACCTTGATGTTTTACTTAGTTTTTAGTGTGCCACTGATATTTGTATTAGACATATGCTATTGTCTTGTCAGTGTGCACCTATGCCTACGTTTTTCAAAATATATTTGTGATGTGCACAGCCTAACCAAGCGTTGAAGAAGTTCATATTTTTTGGCTCTTCTTAGTAGTTTTTTTTTTTCTCCCAGCCTTCTGAGAGCCATAACTTTTTTGTATATTTAATCTACATAGACATAGGGCTTGTTCTTTGATGGTGCCTTTGACTGCACCATAGAATACACTGGAAAACCGAAAAAAATATCTTCGGTATAAATGATGTGTTATCAGTATTCGGCTGCTCTGTATGATTCCAGCAATATCAAATATGCAGGGGTTTCATTATGTCTTTTTTTTCCACCTTTGGACCTGAGTGAGGGCACATTTTTTTGTGGGATGAAGTTTTTATTGGTGCCATTTGGGAATACATGAGACTTTTTGATCACATTTTATTCCAATTTTTAAGGGACAGTGAAATGACCAGTATATGAAGTTATACTGTCAAGATGATTAAATCAGGTGTGGAAATTATCTTTGTTCCACTCCTTATCCAATTAAATGTCTCCTCCGAATTATATTATTATTATTGCTGCCGGCAGCCAGAGCTCGAGAAACATGACCAACACCTTCCGTTTAGGACATGAATCTGATTTAATCACAGTAAATTACATTCCAATAGAACTTTTTAATCACATGACTATTCTTTCACTACATGATTGGTTAATTGGTGGTCGCCAAGAGACAAGTTATAAATTTGCATGTACGTATGAAGCATTAGCTGATATGACACATTCCCAAACTCTCCTCTATCATCTGGGGGGAGGAGGTAGGCCTTGACTTTCTTGCTTCTAGCAGACACTGTATCTGTCTCAAGGAAAGCTGTGTGAGAGATATCTGATACTTCGATAAGGATGTATAGCAGTAAAAGCAGTTTAACAAACTATCTGATGAGCTTAATAAGAATGTAATGATGAAACAGACTTTTGATGTTTTTTCCTTAAATTACCAACTTGACAGTCCCCCCATAAAACATCAAAATCTGTTCTAATGCTCCCCCCTAAAGCGGGAATGATGATTGATGCTCTTCCCTAAACTGAACAAGAATGGGTAAAGGTCACTCTCCTTAGACAGCAGGGTGGAACAGGTGTGTAAACGGTTGTTGAACCCACTGAACCACTGTTCAGGCTTGCTCCAAAGGGGCATAAACCAAACAAGACCGCCGGCCCTCTTCACATAGCCTTTGAATGGTTAAGGATGAAATGTGACCAAACGAGACCGCCATGTGCCCCTCAGAGCAGTCCCGGAGTCACGCCCTGCAGAGGCCATCTATGGAAATTGTTTTACAATACTCTAACCCTCAATGATTCTGGAAATTCATGATGGAGGTGGCGTCTTGTTCCAGCTATACTTAAAGGGCAGCTTGGGTTGTATTATAAACTCTATTGATCATACTATAGATGTAATTTAACCAGTTCCCACTTTTTTGATTGTTATCTGGGCGTAAGTTGATTCAAGAACCCAGCTTCAATCACCTATCCCCTAGCTTTGAATTCATCAGTCACCCCCCTTGGTTGACCCTCTTGCATTTTTACACACATCCAACTAGACCAAACATTGAATAGGATAAGGGAAAAGTTCATAATTGACAGGGCCCACTTCAGGCCAAAGTCATAGGCTATACTCCCGTTCATGTTGTAGGCTGAGTCGGTGTATATGTTCATGGTCTTCTCTCGGCGAGCGTTACAAGCTTTCGTTACAGTCCAAGTCACCTCTGGCCTGGCATTCTCAAAGGTAAGATGCAGGCCTTCCACTGTTTCTTCCAAGGTGAACCAACAACAGGCAAATCCTGTATGTAATCTTCCTAGAGATCATCCCGCATATCCGGATCCATCTGTGAAGGATGACATAGTCTGGGTTCTCCAAACTTGGATGTATGAGACAGTAGAAAATGGGAGTTTTCCAGCTCTGTCTTGTTCAAGGTAGTCATGAAGAGTTCATCGCTGCAGTCTGGGTCTTCATCTGTGGTAGTCTGATCTTCATCTTCATCTTCCCCCCTGAGAGAGGAAGCAAGAGTGGCTGTGTTGAGAGTATACATCTCTTCAAAGTGACCATTTCAGGCATCAATAATGGGGGCAAGTTGTATACGGAGATGGTGCTGTTTACTGAGATGAGGTTGCTGCGACTGTTTCAGGATCCCCTTGTAGATCATGATGAGCCTAAAACATGACGGGAAGGGCCTAAAATGATGTCCTTGGAGTTTTTTCAAGAAGAACTTGTGCAGCAATGATAGCTCTGAGGCAAGTAGGGACAGTTCTTGCAACAGGAATCCCTAACTTGCAAGAATAGTATCCAAGAGGTCTCAATCGCTCTTCCATGTTTTTTGTGTCGAAGACTTCGGAAGCTTGGCCATATCCTCAAATAGGAAAGAAGTTTGAAAGGCTGTGAGTAGTCCGGTATTACCCCAGAGCTGGAGCTTGCAGGATAAGTTTTTTTTTCAGCTTTGAAAATACCTTGGTCTCAAGTAAAGAGTTCAGGTGATGTAAATCATGTCCTTGAAAGAATCGTAATAAACTTGTACATAAGACCTTAGGCATTGGTATTAATTGAACAACATTAAAGTGACAGGCCTAGAAATCCTTGAAGTTGTTTTAGAATTGTTCGTCGAAAGAATGAGCATCACTGCTTTTTTCCCCGATCATCAGTAGGTGTTTTTTACCCTGTGATATGGCATTGTCCGAGGAATACAACTTTCTTAGAACACCATTGTTGCATTACTGTGAGACTGTAGCGCAGTTGGATTGATGCCAAATGTTGAAACCAAGACTCAAAGAGCTTGAATGACAATTGGAAAAATCAGGTGTACACAACAGAATATCCATACAAATGTTCTGCATGGGCGCTAGTCAACTGGTTGGGAGAGTTCTGTGCTCCTTTGAAGCAACCTCGTCCAGGTTGCTGAGTACCACGATAAGTGACAAGCAAAAGGGTATTTGACAGTTTCTGTGTAATGGGAAACTGAAGAAGACATTTTCAGAAGACCATAGACAGTGAAGTAGGCAGCTTGAATGAAGGTACTACATGTCTGAGAGAAGAACATAAGCTTTTGGGTACCTACAGGGTTCTCATAATCCGTGACGCAATGACTGCTCTGAGTCCGAACCAAATTGGAATTTTGGAGGTTCACCAGTGGATAACTTTTCTTGTGAACCCGGGAACGTGAGATGTAATTGGCAGGAGAAATGCAGTGGATGAGTACCGTCCATTATCCAGGAATGTTCAGATTTGTGACGACAGAGATTGTTCTCTATCATGCTTAAAGGGATATTGAAGGCAAGCGATGCAAGGGTAGCACCCCTGCTTTCAAGAGACATGTACAGGTGGAGACTACGAAGTGATGCCGACATCATCAGGACCTTTAGATACCAAACATCAGGAGGTCAAAAGTTCAGGAGGCTGTTGCTTGATGTGGATAAAACAAGTGGAAGCGCGAGAACACTTTTAGAGCTTCATGTGACAATTGGAGTATTGTAGTACAAATAATTCCAGAAAAAATTATATCATGATATTAGCATTCATGGTTTGTAGAAGAATCAGCTTCAAGCAGATTAGTTGTAATTAGGAGAGATAAGTAGTCTAGACAGGAGTCCAATGTATGGTCCCAATTGGGCACAGGTAGGTTAAGGTGGAGTCTGGGTTGGTCGTCCATTGCTCCACTTCTACTCATGATATGTAGTCTGAAATAAAGTAAGGACGTTACCGGTTGAGTGACAGAAGTTTTCAGAACCGATCCTGCTGCAAACAGTATCTTACAAGTAACGAATTGGTTGACTTTAATTTGAAGATGAGCGGTCTACACACTGGTTCAGGAATGGACTAACATAGGTTTCTCAGAAGCAATGAGTAAAGACGGTATGACATTGGTTTGCCGGAATCCTAGGATGAAGGACGATAGAGGTGTCTTGAGGTGGAAAGGCGTGATAAAGATGAAACTTGAGCATATGCTTGTTTGCACTGATATGTAATGATTGTAAATTGAGGTCCCAATGAATGTTTTTAATTATTGTATGAATGAGGGGGGGTCTGACGTTTGTGATTGTCTTGGTTTGAAACGTTGGCGGTGAGAGATCCAAGAAACTTGATACTGAGGTTGAAATTGATTATATGCTTGAGTGGTAAATTGCGGTAGTTTGCTGTCCATGTATCAAGAAGATTCCTCTTGTTTCGTCAACAGTTTAGCGCGGCACTGCCTCAATTAAGATGTCCGGATAGGTTGCAGTAAAAACAAGTTTTCCTGAGAGTTCGGCTCTTTCCAGCCATAGGTGATGCGCTCCTGGAAAGGTGTCGGCGAACCAGTTAATTCTCGATAGGAGTCTGATAGGTTTGAATACCCAGGGAAAACTGCATTGGTTGATTGTAGTGTTGAGAGGCGATTTATTCAATCGACAAAGTTGCGAAATCGGTCAAGTTTTTATGGTGATACGGAAATTTCCAGATCGGCGATAATTTAAGGTTAAAATCTGTGCATCATCTATTAAAAGTTTGAACCATTTTGATATTCGTGCGCTTCCTGTAATTTTGGCGTCGAGCATCAAATGAGATTACAGAAAAGAAGCAGGTGATATGTTTGGTGCGACGTCCATGACTGGGAAGTGTAGGTTGCGATTGTGCAGGAAAAATCACATAACTCACGATGTACATAGAACACTGGTTTCCGTTTTCAGCCTCAATTGTCTTCAGCGACCTCATAGAGGATAGGACCTGCGTTCTGCCTGTGGCCAAACAGTCCTCAGCGAAATTAGTCTATTTCTGCAGAGAGAAACCATCTACTATTAGCTTTGATATCCTCCAAAGTTAGTGTAGATTATTGGATTTGAACATTTTATGTATTAGCTAGAGAAATTTTTAAAGCAGAATCTACCACTGTAAATTCACGGCGGTGGAGCGGGGGGGGGTGGGGGGCGCCGGGCGAACACGAGACAAGCTCTATCCCATAAAGAACACTGGATAAAGTTCACCAAGACATAGTAGTAAGCATTGTAGTGGGAATATCTTTTATTATTAACAGTTTGCTATTGAAAATATTTCCTGGAAATTGTGGCACCTGAACTTATAATGGATAAACATCATTTCTAGTAACTGCAGGTCTCTTTGTTTAGCTGCAAAACTCCACTTTTATTATCAGTATATCATTTCAGAAAGGATGTTGCAATTTTAGTTTACCATTACAGCTGTGACTGTTGATATAACCACCTTGTCACTTTAACTTACAAACCAGCAATCTTGTAGTCAGTAACAGGTTGTTTGTTGCCAAAAATACCGTGTATCGTACGAAAACATCACATTTACTCCGTTTTTTAGACTTTTTCGCACCCAGCACAGTTCATTGACGTCAGTCATCTACTAAATCCTTAAACACAATTCATATTCACGCACAGGTTGAATTGAAAGCGGTCAAAAAATAATACCGTTTAATTATATCAAAACATAACAAGGTTTACGTGTTTTTGACTTTTGCGCGACGCCAGCACTGATCATAGATGCAGCATCTACTTAAATCTTAAAACAACAATTCTATATTCACCACAGGAGAATTGAAAGGTCAAAAATACGTTTATTATGATCAAAACATAACAAGTTTACGTGTTTTTTGAACTTTTGCGCACCCAGCACTGTCAATGACTCAGCACTCTACGAAAAGTCTAAAACAGCAATTCTATAATTCACCACAGTTGAATTGAAAGGTTGCCAAAAAATACACCGTTTATTATATGAAAACCATAACGTTTACTTGTTTTTTTGACTTTTGGCGCACCCAGCACTGTACATAGACGCAGCATCTAACGTAAATCTTAAAACAGCAATTCTAATTCACCAAAGGTGAATGAAAGGTGCAAAAAATACAGTGTAGTATATCAAACATAACAGTTACGTGTTTTTTGACTTTTGCGCACCCAGCACTGTACATTGACGCAGTAATCTACGTAAATCTTAAAACAGCAAATTCTAAATTCACACACATGTGAATTGAAAGGAGCAAAATACCTTTATTATATCAACATAACAGATAACGTTGTAATAATTGAGCCTTTTTAGCGCACCCATCACTGTTTCATTTGACGCAGCATCTACGTAAAATCTTTAAAACAGCAATTCTATATTCCACCACAGTGATTTGAAAGGTGCAAAAAATAACCTGTTTATTAATATCAAAACATAACATTTTAGGTGTTTTTTGACATTTGCACACCCAGCACTGTTCATGTGGACCGCAGCATCTACATAAATCTTAAAACACCAAAGCTGAGTATTCAACCACAGTGAATTGAAATGGTGCAAAAAATACAGTTGTATTTATATCAGAAACCTAACAGTTAACGAGCTTTTTTACTTTTTGCGCACCCAAGCACTGTTCATTGGACGAGCATCAACGTAAATCTTAGAAAACATCAATTCTAAATTCACCACGAGGTGAATTGAAAGGTGTTAAAAAATACCCGTTTATTATATCAAAACACTAACAGTTACGTGTTTTTGAACTTTGCTCCACCCAGCAACTGTTCAATTACGCAGCATCTACGTAAATCCTTTAAAAACAGCAAATACCTATATTCACCACAGTGAATTGAAAGGGTGCAAAAATTACAGTTTATTAATCAAAACATAACAGATACGTGTTTTTATGGACTTTGCCCAGTTCCAGATTTGTTGATAGACACCTTGCAGTTAAATTTGAATCCAGCAATATTGTTTTGATTAGAGGATTTGAGAATAGCTGTGATTGTGCCGTCATTTATAATAACTATCCAAAACTATTCCATACCTTCTCAAATTTTTTTATATATCTCTGAACATGTAGCAAATGCAGGTGGTAATGGCATGCAAAGAGGGGGTAAACATGTGGTAGAGGTACGAGAGAAGGTGCTTCCTTCCTGATTGTCTGTCGACACACTCATGCCAGCGGATCTCAGTTTGCAGGACCGTCAGGCCTGCATCGCTGGGATGTCCAGGCCCTTTGAATCTAAGTAACGAACATCGTCAGCCAATCTTCCTTCAGTGGTTAATGCAACCTCCATCTATCAGTCTTGCCTCCACGTCCTCGCAGTCACGTCCAACAAAATGTCGTCATCATCATCATCAGCCCCGTCCAACAGAAGCACCCCAAATGTCATCGTGCCCCACACGTGGAAAATCCATTTCAAGACCTCTTTGATGACAAAATGCGGTTGGGGTCAGAAGGCATGTTAAAAGTCAAGGGGAAAAAATGATTTTTCTCTCGACCCCATTACTGATGCCATCAAGAGTGAAAAAACCGTCAATGGAAAAAACCCGGGCGTCGGCAACGCCTTGCAGTCCCTTCTTGAGCCCCAGTTTCGGATCAAAATCAGGACGACCAAGTCACCTGTGTTATGATAAAAAGATGACACATTGGGGACCTCCTGGTCTTTTCCGAAAAATTTGCCTTGCGGGGCCTTCTTTGTGGACGGGGGAAAGCCCTGGGGTAGGCAATAGGGGTCCCGCCCAAAAAGGAGAGGGCGGTCCGAAGTCCGCTGTTTTGATTCCGCCACCACGGTCAGCGCAAACCCCCTCCTCGTTTATCCCCAAAAAGGGGTCCAGGACCCTCAACCGGGGGCCTTTTTTTAGCAACCTCTATTCACCCGCATGCATATCGCCTTTGCCGTAAACGCATAATAAGGCAAGAACCTTAAGGGGTTAACCACCACCAACATGTCTATCACAGCAGCGAATGCATGATTAAAATGGAGGGAACACTTGCCCAAAAAAAGGCCCTACCGACCCGGGGCCCCAAACCCCTGTCACACCCTCGTCTCCGCCTCCCCTCCTCCCCACCCCCAACGTTCCCAGCTGCCCATGTCTCTCAATCATGATCAGGGATCCCGCCCCGTTTAGCCTCCACCGTCGCCCGAGTACCACCCGCACCACCAGAGACCCCTCCTAACCCCTTTTTCCTTTCCCCCAGTTTGACGACCGCAACCGTACAGCGCCAGTCCCCAGCAGCCCGCCTTCTGCTTCCAGGTTTGGGACAGAAAAAACCTTAACCCAAACCTCCCCAAAGCCCAAAAGCCTGAATTCGGCATTGCCAGGCTTTTTTCCTTTGGGAAAGTTGCCTTTTTCCCTTGGTGGACACGATGGTTCCGCCACGTCATGGGCCCCCGCTCCCCCAATACCAATGCCGAAGGCATTCTTTCCAGAAAAAGCCCCTCCCTGCCCTGGCCAGCCACGTGTCATCTAAAATTTCACAAGCACGTTGTCTGATCTGTGTCCGAAAAGTCCATCCACCACCGACACATGGACTAGTAAGCACGCCAAGGCCGCTATAATCTCTGTGACAGCTCACTGGGTAAAGCTTGGTGGGATACTCTGGGGGTGACAAGAGGCTCTCAGGCCTCGGTGCACAACGCTTCTCAAAACCGCAGGGATGGAGCAGGGCTCCTTTTTCCCCCAAGGTCCCTCTGGGGCATTCACGTGCCCATAGACACCAGGCCCGCGTTGAAATTAAATCTGACCTTGGAGACCGTCCACCACTCAGGTCAGAGCTGTGACGGCTCTAGCAACGATACCAGAGCGCTGCTGGTGAACCAGAAACCTTGTGCCAGCAAGGTGTTGTTCGATAACGGTCGCAATCTGCTGGCGGCCCTTAAGATCGTAAGGCCTGGACACATTCCCTTGCCTGTCACATGACATGAACCTGTCGTCCAGAAATTTCTAAAGAGCTACCCTGGTCTGGGAACAGCCGTGCTAAGAAGCTCGAGGTCTGAGTTCGCACATTCCACACCGATTCGCGACCCTGCTTCGTTCCCGCCTGGCTGTCGTTGCAGCGTACAGCTCAGCCTCCCCGTCAACCGTCTCATTGTGGACCAGTGGCAACACGCGGAATTTCCACCCTCCACATGCTCCAGCGATGTGGCAGCAGCGCAATTGCCATTAACGCAAGTACGAAGTGACCACATGGCCTGACAAGCAGCGGTACGGAGCATCGGGGTGTTGAACCACCAGGAGGATTGGAGGCAGGTGAAAGAGCTCTGCACCATTCTTGCCAGTTTGAAGAAGCCCAACAAATGGTCAGTGCGGACAATGCCCTTTGTCAGCAAGATCATGTGGGATCTTAGTTCTGGAACGATCTGTTGGACACTCTGATAACACCAGGTTTCCCGCCAGCCACGGAGGAGGAACCGGACACAGAAGCGGACACGGGAGCCTTTCATCTCCGTCAAATCCACAAGGCAGAACAAGATTCCACAATTTCATGTCTTCATTAGGCAGTGGTTCGGGGTCCAGAGCTATGCACGGTGGGCGCATCAGCTCTTCAGGGTGCATCATCTCAGGCAAGTCAGGGCTAGTGTTGAAGATTTGCCGGAGGCAGCGGAGAGTAGGAGGAGGTGAGTTATACTAGACACCGCGAAGTTACCGACGTCCCCTGCCTTGGAAAGAGGTTGGCGCGAATTTGAGCGAGAGGAAGGATGAGGAAGAACAGTTTGCTAGTGCCCCTCCGACCCCAGAGGCTTGTGAAATCAAGGCTCCGATCTCTCACATAAAGTGCTTGGATGCTCCATTTCCTCCAACATGATCCTCGCATTAAGGGCCATCAAAAATGAACAACAGATACTGAGGCCACCCTCCCTGGATTCCCGGTACAAACAAAAATCAGCACTTTCTTCCACCCACCCAAAGAGAGTTAAAATGCAGGAAAGGAGACCTATGCTAATTGATCAAACTGGAGAACATCTGTTTCCGTCTGCTTCAACCGTTCCCCAAATGTCCCCGGTGGAACAACATCAGCGACACTGACAGCAGTAGAGTGCCAAGTATGCGTATGCGGCAGCAGAATGCAAGGGTGGCAAGAAGTCCTAATATGGTTGACCCTCAGGCAATCTTTGGTTTACCACTTCACCAACGCATGCAATGTCATGGCACACATCCAACACACTGAGGATCATGCTTAGAGATCATGGTGCAACGACTATCTGCGTCTCAACACCGATGTTTTTGCATGTGTTCCGGACCCAATAGACTTCTAATATCCAAAATGGACGAATGGCCCGAGTGGCCGTCCACGCCAAGAGGTGTTGTCCCCTGCCCAGCAGCCAGCGATCCATATCTGAGCGTGACCTTCAGACACAGCTGGAGGACGTCATTACAGACAAACAAATCCCGCTTTCCCTCCACATATAATTTGGATCGTTTGACTTTCATCAAGATGAAACATGCATGGATCCTCTGATGATGTTGTTTCCCCAATTGCCGAGGGTCACGATTAGTTGCCCAGTCTACTTCACTTTCCTTTGCAAACAGAAATGGTCCTCTTGAAAACTTTTTTTAAAATGATCATTCTTACTGCAATTTTTATCTCTTTTCCCAACAGTTCATTTTTGCTGGTTTTTGCTGTGAGAGACTGTAAAAGACAGCAAGTTATTCATGACACACCGTATTCCATTTACCTCACTTTATCTTAATAAGTTTCGCATTGTCAATGGTTTGAGGTCATGTTGCTGTGAGGATACTGCAATAAATCATGGTCCTATGGTGGAAACAGAAAGTTGACTTCTAAGTGGGCATTTCTCTTCTCGCCACACAAATTTTTAATAGTGGCTGAGAATTCATATTTAATAATTTTTATTGGGGTCATTTTAGCTGTGAGATACAGCTATAATTATGGACCTTTGGAACAGAAATGGTGGCTTCTAAAGTGGCATTTCTCCTCACAATTTTTAATGAGGCTGAGAAGTCATATTTTATATTTTTTTGGTTCAAGTATGCTGTGAGATTCAGCAATAATCATTGTCCTTTGTAACAGAAAATGTGGCTTCTAAGTGGCATTTTCTCCCTCACAATTTTTAAAACAGTGTGGCTGAGAAGTCATTTTTTAATAATTTTTGTGGTCATGCTGCTTTGAAATGCAGCAATACACACGTACATGTCCTATTATAAAAAAATTGTTGTTTCTAACTGACATTTGTTCTTCAACAATTGTACCAAAGTGGCTCAAGGGTCATGCTTTGAATTTTTGGGGCATTTTGCTGTGACATGCAGCTATACTACAGGTCCCTATTCTAAAAAATGTTTTGTTTTCTAACAGACATTTGTCTTCACAATTGACAACAGTGCCAAGGGTCATGCTTTGAAATTTTGGGGACATTTTGCTTGTGACATGCATCTATACTCACAGGTTCCCTATTCCTAAAAAAATGGTTGTTTCTAACAGACATTTGTTCTTCCAACAATTTGTCAGAGGTGGCACAAGGTGATGGTCGAGTCAGAAACAGGAATAGGTAGGACACTGTTAATGACACCATATGCAAAATGACTAGTTTTTCAAGATCTTAACATAGCTATCAATTCCCTGTAATTGAGACAACCCATTTAAATACAATGAAAAAAAGATAAACAAAGAACATGGTTGGATTCCATCCCTATTTAAAATTGTTTTCTAGATTAAATTACTAAAAACCTGCATGTACAAATATAGCTGTTAAAAAAATTCCTCTGAATTGTAACAAGTGGATGTACAGGAAAACTTTGACTCAATGTAGGTTTATTCAGAGACATGGGAGTATGGAGACGGAGCAGAGAACAAAGTACAGAGACCATTTCCTCCAGCACGATGAGTAAAATGAAAAAGAATTGCCAAGATAAAGGGCACCTGTGGTGTAACAGGAGCGAAAACCACCAGTATATCCAAGTGAAGCTCAATTGTGTCCCCACACACTCATATGGAGGCCAAGCGCTAACCCAGTAGTGACTGTGTACAGAGGAAGGCTGGAGTTTCTCACACTTCCGCTTCCGCACTCTGCTTCAGCACGACAGTTTTCGTTGCTCGGCGTCATCAGGCATTTTAAACCTGCGTGTTAATAGAAGAACGGACCGCCAGCCTGGGCTTTCTCCCAAAACAACCCACTGTAACTCCGGCCCTGTGGTCATGCTGTGGCCCAGGACAGTTACAGTCAATGTCCAGTGAAACTAAAATGGTGGTTGAAAGACTCCATTTTTCCGGCACTTATTTAACTGTGGGGGTCATGCATGTTTGGGGCTCATGCTGTGGCCCAGGACAGGTATAGTCAATGTCCATTTCAACTAAAATGGTGGTTGAACTCCTTTTTTCCGGCACTTTTTAATGTGGGGTCATGCAGGTTTGGGGCTCATGCAGTGGCCCATGACAGGTATAGTCCAATGTCCAGTGAACTAAAATGGTGGTTGAAGAGACTCCTTTTTCCCGGCAACTTTTTTAAATGTGGGGGTCATCAGGTTTGTGGGCTCATGCTGTGGCCCAGGACATGTATAGTACAATGTCCATTGAAACTAAAATTTTGTTGAAAGAACTCCCTTTTTGCGGCACTTTTTAAATTGTGGGGGTCATGCAAGGTTTGGGGCTCATTCCTGCGTTCCAGGACAGGGAAATAAAATGTCCAGTACAAGTAACATTATGGTTCAAATCATACAGCCTTCTTGGCAACTTTCTAATTTGTGGTTGATAGCAGGTTAAAGGTCATGCTGTGGTAAACAAACAAGGGATAGTAGAATGGTCTGTGCCTTTTTTTTCTGTGACTTTTATAACTAAAGTGGTTGCCTAAGATGTAGCACGAATCCATTTGACAGTTGAGGGAAGTTAATTTCAGCTTCTCCAATCCTTGTTTGGTGTAATAATGAAGGTGTTGTTGGCTCTCCCCATAGACTGTTAATGGTTCATCGCGCATAATCGATGCTCACTCTCGAAAAACCTTATCGATAGCGGCCGACTATCTGACTATCGATCCGATCTCGAAGCCAACAGCAATCGCTCAACACAATTTAAACTATGGAGGTGAATGTCCGAAATATTAAGATAGCCACCATGGTAAACATACCTCTCCTATAGTGTGATAAACATAAGACCTACATTGATACAAAAATATACCATGATTATAGCAATATCATTTATAAAAATTCAGTGGCTTATTGTTTTTTTTTTTTACGGCATTCATTGTGCAGATAAGATAACATGACAGATTTAGGGTATGTTCACACGGTGTGTTGACTCCGTGTTTGGATACGGTTTTAGATGGATCCGTGTTTGGGACCATAAACACGCTTTTAATAATGTGCAGTGTGTTTTACATTTCTTTCAATGTAAAACATGCATTGGTGAGTGATCGCCAATGCATGTTTTACATGTGTCTTTCGGATCCATTCAAAGAATTGACATGTCAATTCTTGATCTGTTTGACGCAGCAGGAGCCCCATTTAAGACAATAGGGGGGGCGTTTCTGCTGCAGCCAAACACGTGCCTGCATGTTGGATACATTTTGGATGCATTTTATGCAACACTTTTGAATGCATTTTTCGGAACCAAAACCGGATCCAACACGTCGTGAGAACATCCCCTCATACACTCGACCGTTACCCACTATGGACGGCATGTACGAACGGGGCTGCACCAAATATCTGGTGTCTTTTCAGTCTGAAGTCAGGCGCAGCCCCATTCATACATGTTAAAATCTTCCGCAGGCCACTAAGGGGCGTATTACATACTGCTTGTGGCACTTTGTAATGCGCCCGACCTCGTGGGGTGTGCGGGAGGCGGGGCGCACTAGAACCATAGTGAAGCTATAGATTTATAACTTTTCTATGGATTTTCTAGGTGCATTACAGCTGGAACAGGTAGAGCACTTTCAAAGTGGTTTACCTGAGCCAAAAATGTTGCACAAGTGCTAGAATGTGCCTGAGTTATGACCCTCTGTAGAGCAGGTTCATAAATCAGGTGCATTCTAGGCTTTTATTATGTGCATGAAATTTAGCATTAACACACCAAATTTCATGCATGTCGCCCTATTTATCTATATCTATCTACCTATCTGTATTTAACTACCTAGCTGTTTGTCTGTTTTTCATAATGGCCCCTTATTTTGAATTTTTGGAAAGATTTGTTGAGTGTGGAAAAAAAATGCAGTAATGTCTCATGGATTTGTAAATTTTGACCAGAGGTTCCCATCTATTTTATATAGTGAACTCAATGAAACACGTTTGTATGTTGTGTATGAACGGCTGTGGGTTCACACCTGGCTTTATATGTATATACTGTACATCTGATGCCAGAGACATGTGTAAATGAATAGTCTATCAGCAACTGAGCATATATTTAAGCGTCATGAAATCCCAGTATGTGGATAACTCTTCTGCTCGAGTAGATGTTCTGGACATGATCTTTTTTACTTTACAAGGTGCTGGGAATCAATATCTCATTATTCTACAAGCCACTTCAAGAGATATTTGTAAAGCTGGAAAGATAAATTTTCATGTACCCTTTAGTTATTTACAATCTGCTTTTTTTTTCCAAAAAAAAGACAATGTTTCTGGGAAATGTGGACATGTTCTCCTTCCTTACAGAGACCTGGAGTTGAATGGTGGAGGTCCTGAAAACTAAGGGCCACATGTACGAAACTGTCTAGGTCTAAAACTCACTTTGTTGTCCATAGCAACCAATCAGAGCGCCCCACTCATCTCATATAGTGCTCTGTAAAAATGAGAGGGGCACTCTGATTGGTTGCTGTGGACAACAAAGTGAGTTTTAGACCTAGACAGTTTTCATACATGTGGCCTCAAATGCTTTTTTCTCCTGTTGTGTTAGGCTATGTTCACACGGCTTAACTTACGCCCCGCAATTACGCCGTGTGGACGGGGCGGGAGCGGGGGAGTGAGCGGGGGGCTGGCACTTCGCCGGCCCATTGACTTGCATTACCAGCGGCGCGTATACGCCGCTGGTAATTCACATGTCACTTATCTCCCGCCCGGCGTATTCGCCGAGCAGGGAGAGGAGACGTAATCCATAGTTCTCTATGAGAACTGTGGATTACCGTAATGAATGGGCCGTTTTCAGCCCGTAATTTGCGCACTTCGGCGCGTAATTACGGACCGAAATACGGCCTATTTTAAGCCGTGTGAACATGGCCTTAAGGAGAAGCATAGGAACAAGTTCTGACTGAATGTCTGAAGTGTCTTTCTACCTCATTTGGTTTGTATCAACGCGACAACCCAATTCCCTTATATACTATTAGCGAATATGGATGTCATAGTGGGCACCATTCAGAACCTGCTCCTCACCATAAATGGTCACTAATCTATATTTCTGGAGAGCAGGACTGCTATTAGTCATTTCAGAGCCCCATGCAGCAGAAGTATCTGGATACTCATGCCAGCTACCAGTTTCTATCTTGCAGTATATCAGTGGGCATCTTTTTTGTAAATTTGATCAGAGCCCCTGACAGTATTGCACTGATGACACTTCTACTTGAAAAAAATGTTTCATCATAAATACCCCCCAAAAATGTTCAAATAATATTAAATAAGCTGTGACTTGTAATGAGCTGCTGCATCTTTTGTGTGTTCACAATTTGCTCCTCTACATCTTCTAACTAATCCCTGACATGATCCATGATAAGGCAGCTGTAGAAGGGAATACACATTTATTTGTTTTCATTCAAGTATATTTTCAGCTATATGTTCAACATACAATTATTTTTCCTCGTACTTTATACCCGGAAACCACATTTACTGCACAATGACCCAGAGACTGCCGATCTGCGGTTCATGTGACTGTTGAATCAACCAATTATCATGAACATTTTACTTGTAAAACCTCTGTATTAGTGAGGTGCATGCAGTGATTGGTGGTCTAGTAGCGCCTCTCTACAGTACAGTACAGTGCAGTACTACATGTCATGTACTGCTCTTACATTTATTAGTGAGGTGCATGCAGTAATCGGTGGTCTAGTAGCGCCTCTCTACAGTACAGTGCGGTACTACATGTCCTGTACTGCTCTTACATGTATTATTGAAGTGCATGAAGTGATTGGCGGTCTAGTAGCGCCTCTCTACAGTACAGTGCGGTACTACATGTCATGTACTGCTCTTACATGTATAATGAGGTGCAGGCAGTGATTGGCGGTCTAGTAGCGCCTCTCTACAGTACAGTGCGGTACTACATGTCATGTACTGCTCTTACATGTATTAATGAGGTGCAGGCAGTGATTGGCGGTCTAGTAGCGCCTCTCTACAGTACAGTGCTGTACTACATGTCCTGTACTGCTCTTACATGTATTAGTGAGATGTATACAGTGACTGGCGGTCTATTAGCGCCACTCTACAGTACAGTGCAGTACTACATGTCCTGTACTGCTCTTACATGTATTAGTGAGGTGCATGCAGTGATTGGCGGTCTAGAAGCGGCTCTCTACAGTACAGTGTTGTACTACATGTCCTGTACTGCTCTTACATGTATTAGTGAGGTGCATGCAGTGATTGGCAGTCTAGAAGCGGCTCTCTACAGTACAGTGCTGTACTACATGTCCTGTACTGCTCTTACATGTATTAGTGAGGTGCATGCAGTGATTGGCAGTCTAGTAGCGCCTCTCTACAGTACAGTGCAGTACTACATGTCCTGTACTGCTCTTACATGTATTAGTGAGGTACATGCAGTGATTGGCGGTCTAGTTGCACCTCTCTACAGTACTACATGTCCTGTACTGCTCTTACATGTATTAATGAGGTGCATGCAGTAATTGGTGGTCTAGTAGCGCCTCTCTACAGTACAGTGTGGTAGTTCATGTCCTGTTCTGATCTTACATGTGTTAGGGAGGTGCATGCAATGATTGGCGGTCTAGTAGCGCCTCTCTACAGTACAGTGTGGTACTACATGCCCTGTACTGCTCTTACATGTATTAGTGAGGTGCATGCAGTGTTTGGAGGTCTAGTAGCGCCTCTACAGTACAGTGCAGTACTACATGTCCTGTACTACTATTACATGTGCCAGGATGAGCGGCTCCCTTGGGCACAAGGTGAGGGCGCCATTTCGTATTTTCTGGTACATTTCATATGAAGTACATGACCCAAAGAAGCTCCTGTCCTCTAAATAGTAATTGATTTCCAGCTTTCTGCAGCTCTTTCTGCTTTTCTATGCAAGGACTTTTTTTGTGGATTAGTATCTGCTTCCTTTTTTAATCTGTGTTTTGCATTATGTTGGTGACATTTTGGGATTTCAGAACCAGCTTTCCATAGAGTTACGGCTGCAACATACAATGGTTTCAACGTGCAATGGTCGATCCAGAATCAATTAATATTGTATTGTACTAGAACAAATTCAAAGGTGAAACATGAAGCGCCTGAGCCGAAGTACAAAAACTGTGACTGTAACTCCCCATGTATTATGAGTTATGAGTTATTTAGAATTCTTTTCTGGCCCCTTCAAGCACCTGGGCCCCTTCTGCATCTTCTGTAGTTACGTCATTGCTCATCCAAGAAACTTGCACTCTACAGAAATGTTAAATGTCAGCTAGGAATTCTTACAGAGCAAATTTCTCAGCACCTTTAGGCTCATGTACATGGCACAGTCATGTGGATGGATCCCATGGGGTGACAACGATCTGATTGGTTATCATGGGACCTCATAGTGTCTGACTATTGTCTGGATAATTTATGTGAATACTTCTTGGAGGCAGAAACTAATCATTCCAGTCGTATCCTTTTCTAAAATGTTTTTGCCCATCAGGACATTCCAAGATTTTTACGTTGAGTTTGAGATGGCAGTTTTGGAAAACCAGAAGATTTTTTTGTATTTATATTTGAAGAGAAAAGGAAGAAACATACATAAGAGTCTAGGCAGGTGGTAGTAGTTATATAGGTCACAGTCCCTCAGAGTCTCTGAATGATATTATATGGTGACATTGACAAAACAGGTCAATAATGCACCCTTTACAATAGTCTTCAGAGGAGAACGACAGCAAGATATTTGAGTAGAGGCTATGGTCAGAGAAGAAAGGCACAGAAATCCAGCCAGGCTTTTATAGTTTTTTAATGTTGTTGTACATATACATGCACACTAAACCTTAAAGGGTATTTCACCTTTGTGTTCACATATTTGTTATCTTATTGGATTAAAAATTTTAAATCACTTTTGCAAAAAGGTTTTATTACAAATCATGTTGTCCACAGCTCTTATGCTGAGTTATGTGTCTTCATGGTGCAGTCATTCTTCTTTCCATCTGTCCATTACTCACCTACCAGATATTTGTTATTAAAAATCAAAAGTAAAAGGAGTATGTTTGTAAAATCAGACTACACTGGACTTGTTTGTAGTCTGTTACCATAGAGACACATAGGGCGACATGTATGAATTCAAATGCGTATTTTCTTTTTACTTGGCTCCAACAACCCAGTTCTAAATAGGTATAGAAGAGTGTGGAATACAACAGTATGAATATTTTTTCGTGCATTACATAGAGCTTAATACGCCTCTTATAATAATCATTCCAGCAGCCTGTAGGGCCCCAGTTTAAAAACAAAACATCTTATACTCGCCTTCCTCTAGTTCCCAACACCGCATCTCTCCGGTCTTCTGTTTTCACTCTGTTGCTTCAGAACGGGGTCATCACCGCTGAAGCTGCTGATTGGCTGCAGCAGTCACATGCCATTGCCTACATCACTGTTTGGTGCTGTGAACTTCCAATTAATGATGTATATTAGAGGCACATGACTGCTTCAGCCAATCAGCGACTGCAGCGTTGATGTCTCCGTTTGGAAGTAACAGAATGAAAACAGAAGAGCGCATAGACGCGGTGCTGGAACCAGGGACCAGAGGAGCATGAGCTTAAGATTATATTATTTTACTGGGGCCACCGAGAGCTGCTGGTATGAATTTTCTAGGAGGTGGACAGCCCCTTTATTAGGATTGTTCCAGCACCTTCTTCACTGTTTGCTCTTACATGCATAACTGCTGTCTCCCTATGTGATGTCATTTTGTTAATAAAGTTAGCTTTTTTTAAAAAAAACAAAACACAATACATAAATTTATCTAGGAGACACTGTCATGTTGTTGTTAATAAAGTTAAGGGGCCTACTGTCTTGGTATATAAGTGGTATAGGAGCAACATTTTTACCCTCTTCATCACTTTTTGATGGCAGGTGATGCCGGTCACTTGTCAGCAGTGGCACCCTGTGGTGTTTCTGCAGTAGGAGGGGGATTTGTTGGTCCCTGTGTCACAACTGCCACTGATTGAAGGAAGCCTCTAATCTTGGCCATTTAACTCTTAGATTGCTGCGCTCCGAGATCATGGCATGATGAAAGGGGACTTCCCTGTCTGATCAGGTCACTAATCAGAACAGGGGGAAAACCTCTACTGTCATCCCTGGGAAACCAAAATGGACTCCAGGGCTGTCTGTTCAGGAAGCCTGTTGTCATAGTGACACAGTGTACAATACAATAGCATACTGGAGAATACTATTACAATAAAGATGTAAAATAATGGTATAATATATGTTATCTAGAAACTGGATTTAAGAAAAATAACAAAGTTAAGATAAAGCCTGGAACAAAATAAGACAAATAATAAAATCAAAGAAAATATTTAATATACAAAAAAATTACCATGCATACAATGCAACAAAACCACATATCACATATCCACATGACTGCAATATCTTACAAATAATTTAAGAAGTAATTTAGTGTAAAATGTAAATTGTATAAAAAAATGAAAAAAAAAAACCTGCAGAAAATGTTCTTGGTGCACCCCCCAGTTACTACTGCTGAAACTCAGCTCGGCAAATGGATAAATTTAGCTAGTCATTTTGGCCTTTTCATTGAAGGGTTAATACATGTGCATTTGAAATACAGGATTTTGTACCTTTCATATAATATAGATAACAATAATAAGTGGGCGACCTCTTGAGTGATATATTTCTAGCACATGAAAATATTTAATGATGTCTATAGTCTAAAGTATGTAAGTACCGTATGTGAATTGTAAATGTAAAGTATGTAAATATGTAAGTAAAATGATTTTCCTCTGTTGACTTACCTGGGGAATAATGCTTAGTAACAACAATAGGGCTCCTTTCGGACATGACAAATTATAGCAGCATAGAAAGATCAAAACATAAAAATCATTGATTTGGTCTCCTTTGCCTCCTATGTTCCCTTTTCTCCTCCTTGATCATTGCTACCATTTTAGGGGAAACATGACTTTTTGAACACCTTTTAATCCATTTTCTGAGAGGCCGGATGGAGAAAATACAACAATCCTGGACAAGCATAAATGACATGCTAGCTTTACTCTGCTGGGCAAGATGATTAGAGCAGTACCCATTTTTTTTTTTTTATTGTGTAGCACTTTAAAAAAAAAAAGAAAGTTTGTTTATTGGTATCACTTTTGGGTTTATATGACCTTTTGATCACTTTTTATTTATGTATCTTAGTTACGAGGAGAGGTTAGTAGAACTGAATTTAGTCTTGAGAAAAGACGGCTCCGGGGCGACATGATTAATTTATATAAATATATAAATGGTCCCTACAAAAAGTACGGGGAAAAAATATTTCAAGTAAAGCTACCTTAAAAGACATTCCCTTCGACTGGAAAAAAAAGGATTCAATCTCCAGAGGAGAAAGGCGTTCCTCATTGTAAGAACTGTGAATCTGTGGAATAGCCGCCTGAGGAGCTGGTCACAGCAGGAACTGTAGAGAGTTTCAAGAAAGGCTTAGATACCTACCTGAAACTAAAGAATATGAATGCGCAAGTAGCTATGTAAAATTCTGTGTCCTGGCTGGTGGAGGCTCTGGGGTCAGAGATGGGGTCTTCCCTGGAGCAGATTGGTTCTTGCCTTGTGGGTTTCAGGGCATTCATCAGTGGGGAGGCTGGGCTTAAAACCCTTGTCTATCTCCCTTGATTCACATTTTCCCCACCCTTGCTTGAACTTGATGGAAACGTGTCTTTTTTCAACCGTACTAACTATGTAACTATATGTAACTATGTGCAGCGGATGGACAAAAATGTAAATTCTGCCATTGCTTTTTTTATGGCATTCATTGTGCAGATAAAATAACATGACAGATTTGGGGTATGTTCACATGGCGTGTTGGGATACGATTTTAGATGGATCCGTGTTTGGGACCCAAACAAGCATCTAACAATGTGCAGTGTGATTTACATTGCTTTCAATGAAAAGCACGCATTGGTGTTCAGACGAGTGATAACCGATGCATGTTTTACATGTGTCTTTCGGATCCGTTCAAAGAATTGACATGTCAATTCTCGATTTGTTTGACGCAGCAGGAGCCCTATTTAAAACTATAGGGTGCAATCCTGCTGCAGCCAAAACACAGCCAAACATGCACCAGCATGTTGGATGCGATTTGGATGTGATTTACGCAGCGCTTTTGAATGCATTATCATATCCAAAACGGATCCAAAAATGGATCCAACACGTCGTGTGAACATACCCTTATAGACTAGAACGTTACACACTATGGACGGCATGTACGAATGGGGCTGCACCAAATATCTGGTGTCTTTTCAGTCTGATATCAGGCGCAGCCCCATTCATACATGTTAAAATCTCCCACAGAACACTAAGGGGCGCATTACATAGTGCTTGTGGCAATTTGTAATGCGCCCGACCTCAGGAGGTGTGCGGGAGGCGGGGCGCACTAGAACCATAGTGAAGCTATAGATTTATAACTTTGCTATGGCATTTCTAGGTGCATTACAGCTGGAACAGGTAGAGCACTTTCAAAGTGGTTTACCTGAGCCAAAAATGTTGCACAAGTGCTAGAATGTGCCTGAGTTATGACTCGCTGTAGAGCAGGTTCATAAATCAGGCACATTCAAGGCTTTTATTATGTGCATGAAATTTGGCGTTAACACACCAAATTTCATGCATGTCGCCCTATTTATCTATCTATCCTTTTGTCCTCCTTGATTTCTAAGCAATCTGCCTACAATTTCTTTTACTACTCCTTCCAGGTTCTCCATCATTCACAGTAATTACTAATTGCACTTTAACTCTTCATGTAAATGGGCCCTTTTAGTTGTTGGGCCCCATAGTAACTGCTACGCCTATTACCCTAGTAGTTATTTCCATGGCACTAATATAGATAACCAGCAGAGTTGGACTGAATGGTCCAGACATTGTTATTTCTGAGAGCTCAATAGTCCATGTTTTCCATAGAAAAAGGAAGTTATCTTCTGTTGGGCCTTTATTTCACATTATTGGGCCTGAGCCCGAACCCACCAGAGGATATTGTGTTGGGCCAGTGTATTCATGATTACTTTCCATATGCCTAAAAACCTATAACATATTAAGCAATAGTATTGATCTTGAGTTCAGTGGAGGCTTATGACCCCAATGCAAAGTCAGTCTATTTCTGATAAATAGGAGGAACAATGACAAAGACCTTTTAGAACAGCAGTCTGCAACATCGGCTCTCCAGCTGTTGGGAAATTACATCTCCCATCATGGCCACTGATATAGATTATATAAATGTATCATGGGAGTTGTAGTTGGAGAGCCGACGTTGCAGACCCCTGTTTTAGAAGTTTCTTAGGGTAGGTTCATATGACGGGTTTGGATGCTGATTCTGGGCGTGGATTCTGCATCACAATCAGTGTCCTATCCGATTGTGGAGTGATGTATATAATACCCTATGTGAAGACGACGTTGATTTTATCTCGAGTGTTATCCGTGCATACTGTCCGCGCCAACAAAGAGGCATTTTGAGGCATTTTCACTCTTAGAAGCTTTACAATTACCTACAAGAAGATTCGAGCTTAATCATGTCTAGCTATGGAATTACTTAAATTCAAATGACATGATATGACCTAAATTTAGGGACTACCATGTCTTTGGCTTTTTCATCCATTTTCCAAAGGAAATGTGGGCAAATTTCCATTATAGTATAAATTAGATACCACCGCGACAACCAGATATACCAAGGCAACCTATATTATACAATCAATAAGTCACACATAAATATGTATAATGCTAAATGATAAAATACAATGCTGTGTAAACAGTATCTGTATCGCTAGTGATACTGTTGTATGTAAAATTACTGATAGAATACAGCCGACTGGTACTCCAGGTCACTCGTGTTGCAGTTCAACTAACCTCTCACCAGCAACACGATTCTCCTATAGACTCCTCCTATAGAATCTCTTTGCAATGATCCTGTATAAAAAGACACTGTCTTACCTTTACTATTAGTTCAGTGGGAGAGACAAGCGTGCACTCCGGCCGGTAGCGCTCATGTCTCCAACAGTGACGTCACCTCTACTATGGAGTCCTCAAACTACCAAACTGCCGACACGTTTCTGAACCAGCGTGTTCCTTTATCAGGGATGCGTTCAGTAGAATGAACAGACTATTTATAAGGCTGCTATACACTGGAATACTTAAAAAAGAGACTAATAAATTTCCATTATAGTCTATGGAAGTGCAACCATTCCAACAACTCTGGAGGTACAGCCATGGGCACATTTATTGGGTTTTCTAATCGTTTGTAAAGTAGAGCAATGTTGGCTTCCGCCTTGCAATGTGAAATCCAGTTGGTCTATGAAGAGTCTAAACATCTTTGGCACCTACACAGCTGTAAAAGTTTTAATACATGAATAACACAGCATCAGGTTAGTTTAAATGTCAGACCCTTCATAGTCTGTCAAAGCATAGAATCCACTTTTTTTTAGGTTGAGAAAAAAATATTTAAGTTTATTTGAAAAGTCCATTTTTAAACAAGGAAATAAAGCAAACAGCTGCCAATTGTAAGCTGCCTCCTCCACGACATTTACAGCGTGTCTGACATTTCAGCTGCTATCAATGAGAAAGAGAGAATCCTCCCTAAGGGAGCGAGTGTTATTTCTGCAGCTAATTGACTGGCTGACACCTTCATTCATAAAGCAAGGTATTGGTGGCTGTTTACCATGCATGATGACTTCAGCAATTTATGACTCTCAGCAAAGTAAAGAATATTGATGTCCTTACAAGTCTATAAAAGGTTTCACTTGATTCCATCAATTTGGTCTTAGAGAAAATACTGTGGTAGATGAACCGCACACAATAGCCGTCTCACATTCTGTCTGGGCTGTCTGGTCATTGACATGTACAAGCTACTATAGAAGAACAAATATCGTAATGGTGTTCACTGCTCTTATATCGTCTGTGCTTAGATCTCAAAACATCAAAGTTCCAAGTGTAGAGGAAACTGAAATAAATCTACGCTTCTATATTAAGACATTTCCCAATGACATACATCATTTCCTGAAATGTGTTATTTAGTTTTGTGTCTCGGATTCAGTTCACAGTTATATTCAGCCTGAATATCAGCAATTCTGCTTGGGTTGTCCCAAATTGAATTTTGGCAATATTTTCAGAAAAATCATCTCTAAGTCTAAGCTCGGGTTGGTGTAGTGTTGAAGGCAGGTTTCATTTTTGTTGTTGAGTTGGGGTTGGGTTATGGTGGGCACTTATGTTAGAGTTGGGTTAGAATTGTGTATTCATTTAGGGTGGGAATTAGGGTTATTATTGGAGTTTTAGTTAATATTGGGGTTGGAGCCTTGGTTGGGTTTAGGGTTATGGTTGGAGTTAGCATTAGATTTCCCAGATGTTACCCAGAATGGTGGTGTTCCCATGCATTTAGCTGATGTGGGCGCTCTGCAGAGGCCACATGACACATTCTGAAACCTTCCCCCATGGTCAGTAACGGGATCTAAGTTGGGAAAATTTTAAATCCCGAATATTTTGACAATTTCAGTTAAACTGCTGAATTGAAATTTGACATATTCAAGCAATAAGTATTTGTAAAAGTGAGAAGTCCAATAATAGAGCTTGGAACACCATGGAAATCAACTGACTGCACCCTCTCCATTAGTAAAAGTAGGCTGTTTTATGAAAGCTGGTGTATGATGCTTTGTAGGGGGAATGTAGACTATTATATTGGGGAGCCTCCAATATGTAATATCTGAATTTGTTTTCTCATGTCTTTTTCCATTTGTTTTTGAGCAGCAAATAAATGGAGCAATTTGTATAACAGATGTAAATAGCTGAATTGATGTTTATATATACATTTTCCAATACTTGTGTATCTTCAACAAAGCAGTAATTTCCAGTCTTATTACGATGGAGGAAACGCTTAAGAATATGTTATCTTCAAAGGGGAGCTCTTATGTCCATTTCTGCCTAAAAGGAGCTTCGTGTAAGGGCAAGTAAATCAATGAGAAATTAGTGCCAGTGCTAATGTTTGGCCAAGATCAGAGGAGCCATAAGGGAAGTCCTAGTAGTGCTCCTGTCAGGGGCCCTGTCCAAATTTATAAAAAAGGACCTACTGATATAGTGCAAGATAGAAACTGGTAATGGGCCTTCATGTATGGGGCCCTGAAATTACTTCTAGCATCCCTAGCTGAGATATGTTGATGGTTGTGGCAAGTATCTTCGAGCAGTGTTTCCTGTAAGTCCTGTTGCTGGTGTTTTGGAGACCATCTGACCAAAGTCCAAAGCCACCTAGGATTATTTGAACACTGATTGAGGAACACTGCTTAAAAATTAAACTAATCATGATTACTATCATAACAGCTATCAATGGACTAAGAATCCAACCATTCTCCTCTCTTGATTGATTGGGTATCCCAATGTAGAGAATGATGTTCAAATGTTTGGATATGTATGTGGTACAACTCCTAAGGCTTCCAATATTGCTAAAATAAAGGGGCCTCTATGATAGATAAATTACTACTGGTATGGTTCTGGTATGAATAGTGGCTGATAATACTTATGTTTAATGTACATGCTGCAACATGATGATAAGGAATTTCGACCTTTCGTGCCGTGCTGCTTTTTGAAATTCAGAAGGCGCTTGCATGAAGAGTCCTCAAATTGAAGGGAATAGATATATATGTGGTCATTTTGTCAGCCAAGTCCCCATGATTGCATAAAATATATGGCACATTTTCTGTGCAACTGAGGGTCCTGGCCTGTGTGATGAGTAGTTGCTGGCGCAGCAGTGAGTATGGCAAGACAAGACATATAAACTGAATCACAAACGTGAAAAAAGGCAGCAGACTCACCACTTCACAGTCTCTCAGATGCACCTGTTCATTCCTGATTGTGGCAGCTAGCATCCAAACGCGCGATCCTTCGGCTCACAGCTCAGAGCCCATAGACAGTGCACAAACAGAAGAAATTAGAAGGCCAGCGTATCGGTGCAAATAATCCAAGCTGCTTTATTCCTTGTACAAAAACATGCAGAGGGTACACAGATATTCACCAACGCGTTTCGGGCTGTTTCTTCGGCCCTTGCACATGGTGACAATGTACATAGGACTGAAGTTACTTATATACCTACGTCATGCTAAAGTTACCTCCTACTTCCTACGTCATATCCTTAAAGAGCAAGAAAATTTTTTTTTTATAATTTTTTTTTATATATTTAAAACCATTTGTTTACCGAATACACAATGTAAGCTATATTTTTTCTAAGCGTTTGGGATTCCCAATGATAGTTTATATACATAATATTTATCTTAATAAACGTATGCAAGAACGTTTCTGTAGTTTAGTCCTTGGGGTGATCGAGTTTCTAGCGCATATATCCAATAGCCTCTCGCAATCGCACCTGTCGTTCCCAGTTTCCTCCTTCTTGGTTTGGGTACTCTTTCTATCGCATAGCAGCACATGTTGTCTATCCTACTTTCATGCTCTTCTATAAAATGTTTGCTATCCCTGAATATGTATTAATACCTTTCTAATACTGGCTAAATGTTCCGTGATTCTAGTTTTGAACTTCCAAATTTACTACTTCCAATAAAATTTTTTTTTTACAAGCCATACATTGTATAATTTTAAAATTATGTGGTCTGTGTCGAAATTTCAGGAAACCCCTTTTTTGATTACTTATTTTGTTCACGTTTTTCATCTCCAAAGTATTCCATTTTCTTTACATATTTACACACGCCACAACGTTTCTTTCCACATTTATGAAAACCTTTTGTTTTTGAGCCACGTTTTTTTTTTTCTTTTAGAGTCAAAGTCACTAGATGTGACAGCATTACCTATGGTTTTATTTCGTTTGGCGACTACTCTGAACCCTCATCCACAATGTCTGCCAAGGTGGGATCTGATCGTAGTATGTTAGCATTTTTGTAGATTAGTTTTTTTTATTTGTTCATATTCTATGCTGTATGGCGTGGAAAAAACTAGGGCCTTTCTTATTTTTCTCACTACAGTTCCTTTTTTTCCAAAAGATTTTTGTGTCTTATTCTGTATTTTGTTCCTGGCTACTTTGTAACGTTTTTTCTTTGAAATCCCCCTTCCCTCAGACATTCCACTTATTATTTTTTCTTGTTTCTCATATTCTGTTTTTATCCGTGCGGGGCCCTTTTGGCTCTGCTATATTCTCCAACTGGTATTGGCTTGTATCGTGTGTTTTGGATGACAGCTGTCAGCTCGCAGGACTGTGTTCCCACTAACGGGTTTTCTGTATAGAGTTGTGTTAACCTTACATTCTTTTACATTACTTGTTAATTCAATATCCAAGAAGGAAATTTTTTGTGCATCAAAGGTATAAGTGAATTCTAAATTTGAGGGTCATTTTTAAATTGAGATATAAGGCAAAGTTGGATGGGCGCCACCCCAGACTCCCAGACAACCAACAGGTCGTCTATGTAACGCCCATACCAGACTTTGCCTAGAGAAGGGATTGTTCAGATTATATATAGTGTGATATACCCACCATCCCATAAAGAGGTTGGCCAGTGTGGGCGAAGCCGTTGCCCCCATGGGGACTCCACATAATTGTAGGAAAAAAGGTCTGATTGAATCTGAAATAATTGTTGTACAGTAAAAAATCTAAAACTGTCCAGTAAGAATATTTTTAGGTTCTCATTATACGTTTTATTTTTATCCAAATGTGTTTGACTGCTGTTCTAATCAGACCTTGGGGTATCCTAGAAAAAGGCTGATGACATCCAGACTCAACCATACAAAAATCCTCCTTCCATTCAAAGTTTGAAAACGTTTTAATTACAGATGTGCTGTCTTTCAGGTAACCGGGGCTTCCTGTACTATTTGTTTGCAATTGCATATCAACCCATTTACTGAGGTGGCAGTGACACTATTAATACTAGAGACAAAGGTCTAAATTTGGTGGGAATGTTCCCTTATGTAACTTTGGCACCCCATAAATTATTGGTGTTTTAGGGTTAGGGGAAATTAGTAGTTGTACTTTTTTGGTTTTTCTGTTAACACACCCAAATTTTGTCCTTCCTCTAATAATTTTACTAATTTTTTCTTAATAATTTCTGTGGGATCCTTATCTAATTTTCGGTAGGTGTTTTTATTTTCCAATATCTCTCCTATTTGTTTCTCGTACAAACCAGAATCCATTACTACTATATCCCTCCCCTTATCCACTTTCTTAATAGTGAGGTTTTTATCACTTTTAATTTCTTTTAAGGCTTTAAATTCTTGCCTATTCAAATTAGATTTTTGTTTCCGATTTTTTTGTGATTCTAATTTTTTTTAGGTCCTCTCTCCCATCGTAGCCTGAAAAGAGTAACATAGCATATACTCTTGCTTTTTTGGAATAGAACATAGGATTTCCTTACATTTTGATTTCCCATGTGCTCCACCTCCTGCTCTTCTAGATCCTGTAATTCCTTTAATGTTAATAGGGATTGTTGTTCTTGAAAGTGAGTCTTTTATATTCATTACTAAAAATTTATTTATAGTTGCAATATTACTTTCCTGTATCTCATTTTTTCTTTATCCCTAAAAAACCTTTTAACAGTAAGCTTTCTTACAAATCGATTTATATCGAGCAATGTGTCAAACAGTTGAAAGTTTCTAGTGGGTGCAAAGTTCAGTCCTTTATTTGAAACCTCTAATTGATCTTTACTAAAGATTCTCGGGGTTAACTAGTTCAGAACTAGAATCAAGGAACATTTAGCCAGTATTAGAAAGGGTATTAATACATATTCAGGGATAGCAAAACATTTTATAGAAGAGCATGAAAGTAGGATAGACAAAATGTGCTGCTATGCGATTTGGGAAAAAGTACCGAAACCCAGAGATGGAGGAAACTGGGAACGACAGGTGCGATTGGCGAGAGGCATATTGGATTAATTTCGCTAGAAACTCGATCACCCCAAGGACTAAACTACAAAAAACGATCTTGCATACGTTTATTAAGATAAAATATTATGTATATAACTAGTCATTGGTAATCCCAAACGCTTAGAAATATATAGCTAAACATGTGTATTCGGTAAACAAAATTTGGTTTTTAAATTATATATAAAAAAAATTATAAAAAAAAATTTTCTTTCTCTTTAAGGATATGGGCGTAGGAAGTAGGAGGTAACTTTGCATGACGTAGGTATATAAGTAACTTCAGTCCTATGTACATTGTCACCGTGAGCAAGGGCCCGAAGAAAAAGCCCGAAACGCGTTTTGGGGATATCTGTGTACCCTTTCATGTTTCTGTACAAGGAAAAAAGCAGCTTGGATTATTTGCACCGATACGCTGGCCTTCTAATTTCTTCTGTTTGTGCACTATGGCAAGACAAGTATGGGTTTGGACTGCAGGTAAGAGAGAAGCTGTCGGCGGCATATATTCTCTAAACTGGTGAGGACTACAGATTGAGCTGTTGATGAAGAAGTGCTTGATGATTTTCACTGGTGACAAAGATGACTTCTGTGGACAGGCAAGTGAGAAGAGTGGCGCGGGAACGGTAGAAAGAGAGCAATTGGAGAGAAAGAGATTCACGGCTAGAGAAAAGTAAGTAAGACCTCCAGAATAAGCATTGTGAAGGGTGCAGCACTGTCTCTTTTCGAGACTCTTTCGAGTCGTTTCAGAAAGTTTGGCTTCTAGGTTTTGTTTTTTAAGACCTAACAATTTTCATTAAGAGGACTTATTATAAGTAGTATTAGGTGCCACCTATCTGGCCATGGAACATGCAATTGCCTCTCTGATAATCTCTTACACTGCTTTGTGCTTCTCATGCATTAACAGTGTCAGGATTGTACACAACATGCTCTTATCAAATTTCCTTTTTGTGAAAGGTGAAGACGTCCAAGACGTTGTGATCTGGCTCAGTCTGACTTTCTGCCATTTCGGGCACCTCTGGCATTTCTCTAGGGAATTTGTTCTCAAATTGAGAAGAGTTTTCTGATGAGAAGATCATTAGTGGACCTCACATATTACCGCAGAACATTGTGGGTTAAAAGGTGCCTCTGTATAAGAACTGTGCTGGTTCTAAATGAAATGAACTTGATACTTTACCAAATACACTTGTTATTTCAATTCTTTTTGCTAAAGATAGTAAAAGAACATTTATTGTGCTATAATTTGGTTAGACATTTAAAAAGATGTGATGACGTTATATATTTTTTACTGATTCTGTAAACTCTGATTCTGTGAACTGTACCTCATTTTAAACATTACAGCCAAAACTTAAATATATTTTATTGATATTTTTTAAATAAAAACCAGTATGACCAATTGCCTTTAGAAGTCACCTAATTAGTAAATATAGTACATCTGTGTGTAATTTATTGTCAGTGTAACTACATCTGTGATGGCCTCGGAGGTTTGTTAGAAAATATTAATGAACACACTGCATCATGAAAGCCAAGTAAAACACCAGACAGCTGAGGGATAAAGTTGTAACAAAGTGTATTGCAGTATGAGGTTTGAAAAAAGTAGCCCAAGCTCTGGGCATCTCATGGAACATTGTGCAATCCATCATCCATAAATGAAAGGAGTATGGAACAACTGCTAATCTACCAAGATGTTGTCATCCACCTAAACTGACAGCCCAGACAAGGAGAGAACTATTTAGAGAAGCAGTCAAGAGGCCTGGGGTCACCTAGGACGGAAGGAAGAGATCCACAGCTCCGGTGGGAGAATCTGCCCACAGGACAACTGTTAGTCATGCACCCCACCAATCTTATGGAAGAGTGGCAAGAAGGAAGCCATTTTTGAAAGCAAGCTGTAAGAAGTCCCGTTTGCAGTTTTCAAAAAGCTATGCAATGGACACAGCAAACATTTGGAAGAAGGGGCTCTGCTTAGATGAACCCTAAATGCCAAGTGCTATGTGTGGAAGAAAACCAAAACTACACATCACCCTAACAACACCAACCCCACTGTGAAGCCTGGTGGGGGCCGCATCATGCTGGGGGAGGCTTTGCTTTAGCAGGGGCTTGTAATCGGCTCAGAGTTGACGAGATGATGAATATCAATAAAACACATTTAAGTTTTTCAACTGTACAGTTCAAGGGGTATAAATACTTTTTAAACCCACTGTATATGATTGGCAGTGCACTAACCCACATAACCCCACAGTTGTCAGAATAAAGAAGCTTTGGTACCTGCTGGAGTGCAGTGTCCCTTTCACTGTAATTTCAGACACAAGGGCCCATATATTAATGCTTTTATGCCTGGTACTGCAGCTCAAACCCATCCTGGTAAATATGGTAGGGATTGGGCTAAACTAGGTACTAGGCATAGTTGCATGTAAGGACATGTTACTCTGTATTTACAAACCTGTTGTACCACTACATCCCTTTGGATTTGCTGATTGGTGGAGGTCCTGAAGATTTGGATCCCCACCAATTACATATCAATACACTAACTCATCCCAAAAGTAGGCTAGAAGTGGAAACACATTGCAACATTAAAAGGGCTAATTATTAAGACAAGTATTGTTAAATAATATATTATTATAAATGATCTTTGAAAAGTAACTTAAAGGGATTCTGCACTTTTGGCAAAGTACGTGCAATCTATAGAGGAAGTGCCACCACACGTAATTTGAAGCATTATACAATTATCATTGAAATCATCAGATTGCATGAAAAGCATAATGAAACTTTTTTGATGCACTATGTATTTGAAAATGGATCTTCTAAACCAGAAAAAGTAACAATTTCTTAACCCCTTCCTGATATTTGACATACATTTGCATCATAATGTTTGTAAGAGAGGATGAAGTGGGCTTACTGGCTGAGCCCGCTCCATATACAGCAGGTACCTGGAAATTCTAGTTTATTGTCACTGTTTGTTTGTTGATATGTTAAGTCTTGGTTATTATCTCCTGTTTGTGGTGGGGTCAGTTGCAGCTTAGGGTTATCTTTAGGGTTATCTTAGGGATATTTTCAGGGACAGAGAGGGACATTGGTGTCTGGTGTTAAGGTCAGCAGTAAGGATAGCTCTTTGGGAAGTTAGGGTCAGTTCCTTTTTTTTGCTGCTTTTCATCCAGTTGAATTTATTCATGGTTGCCATCTTTATCTATTATTGTGCCACCGTCTGCCTTGCTATCCTTCAAGTTCCATCATCTGTTGTTGAGTGTCTCTTATTATAGTATTGTGTTTGATACATGCTTTATAGTACTGCTTCCTGTGACTGTTTGGTTGGCTACAACTTGGGTCTAATGAAGTCCTGTGGGTGCCTGAGTACTGCTAGCCATAATTAGAACAACCAGTCAACCACTATAGGTGAAACCAAGTTCTTTAGTCTTATACCAACTAATGTTGTTACAATTATAAGGTCACCAGAAGCATTACAGGGGTTAGATATCCAAATTAACCTCTGTTCATATGACCTTTAATATCCTATTTGGAGAGCTGCCCCTTCTTTGATGCATGCATTGACCAGCAAGTTTCTACATTGAAATATATGCCCAAATGCTTCTTCCACCATGGATAACAGCTGATATCCAGTGAAGAGAGAAACCGAACCCGATCAGCTAATCACCACACCGGCTTCTCTTTCAAAAAAAGGGCTTTCTTCGCGAAGCAGCTCCTTTGACCTTTTTAGTCTTTGTGGTGCACATGCTAAAGGCAGGTTGTAATACTAAAGTAATTTATTCAGAATGACCTGTCATGTATAAATGGCACACAATGTATATGTCCTTATATAGTTGAATTATTCTTTAAGTATTGGAATAACATTGTTCTATCCAAAACTTTACCTTTTTATTGGCAGCTAATTTCTGGGTAATTTTAGTACTCAGTAAGCGGAACTGCACTGACGTGTATGGAGACGAATGATCAGGAAGTGTCATAGTTCTTGTATGAACACTAAACCTAGTGTAAAGGAAGCCTCATTACAATTCAGCAATGGGTTTACAGTAAATAGTGCTTTCTTTACGCAGGCTTTTATTGGCTGTTGATGGTCCTAATATTCCCCAGAGCTGTAAAATGAGTGGCTGGAAGACCATTATTACACTTCCTTGTTGAATAATAAACTAAGCTGTGAATACGGTGGTAAACCATACCGAACGCACAGTAATTCCTTTTAAGCATCCGAAGAAAATTTCCTGTAACTTACTCTTGTCAGGAATATGCCAGTGTAATGTTTAGAAAAGATGTCGATTGCAGAAAAAATTATTCACAAAATCAAACAAATAAATACTTTTTTAAATAATTTAAATAATAGTTTAATAGGTCGCAACAATGCAATGTTATCACATACACATAGAGTAAGTATCTATTTATCTATGAATGCAAAGACAGACATATACAGTCAGGTGCTATACGTTTATTGACTTAACCTGGTATCTACATAACAAGGCACAGTGACTTGTTGCCCCTGGGGCCCATGCCCGATATTCCCTCCTTTCTGTCCACAGCTATGCCACTGTCTTATATTGTCTTCCTTAAAGGGAATGTGTCATAAAAAAAGAGTCATTGTTTAAGTCCAATTTTGATGTTAAACACATTTTTTAGGAATTTTTTGTTGTTTTTTTTTTTAATTTTTCATATCCCTTTCAATATTTTTTAATAATTATTAAGTCTTGCAGTTTTAACTTTTTACAGAAACAGAAGATAATGGATACTGTGAAAAAAAGACAGCTTTGCTAATGACATCCAATTGCAAAGTTGCTTGTTTTCACTGTCCCCTTATTCTGAAGACCATTTGAAGTTCCCCAGTGCTGGTCAGAGTCCTCCTCCTTTCATGTAATTGGCTGACGGCTCTACTAATTTACATTCTGTCAGGCCCCCGGTTGTATTCACGGGAGCGTGCATTCCTGCCTCTCTCACTCAGAATAAGGGGCCGGCAACAATTTCAGTCTGCACAGTCAGCAGCTGCACAGTAACATTCCTGCTTCTACAATCAGAAAACAACAGAATTGTGCCCCGGTGCCTAAGTGCTCCTGTGTGTAATCATAGCAGGGATTCAACTGTAACAAACCTCCAGCTGTGAGAGATGAAGAAATCAGTGCTCTGAGATCATAGAAGACTGTCTAGACTGAATGCAGGCATGTGGTATGTAAACAGCTCTTACAAAATAAGACTGCATAGGGAGAGGACATAGTGACATGTGGACTCAGACAGAGAGGGAAGGGTGAAGAGCACACTGACTTGGGAGCGAGCATGAACAGTGAAAGGGGGGATGATGTCATCCCCCTTCAGTTAAGAAACACCCAGCTTGGAGGGGAAGAAACGCCCCTGGATTTCAGGAAATGAGAGAATCAAGCTTAAAAAAAAACAGCCGAACTGATGAAGCAATACATCCCCTTTAAGGAACTTCCTCCATTCCTGGTAAGTTCGTTGATGCCCATCATAGAACACCTGACCCCTGGCTGCTGCGCTGGTTGCTATTACATTTGTACCTGCAATTAATCCCTGTGTCACCTGCACTATTCACTACTGCTGTTTCTGCTGCTGCACCAGTCTATTAGCAACAATTCTACTGCTGTTCCTGCCGCTGTATCAGTCCGCTATCTACCTGGGACCTTGTTACGTGCTACCTGCCTACAGCTACACCTGCTGTGACCCGTCACCTCTGCTTATTCTCGGTGTCCTTGTCTTGCACTTGGGCTGTCACCGTGAGTAGCCTCGTCAGGGGTAGCGACCTGGGGGTTCCCACAGCGAAGTTCTTCCGGCCTTGTGGCAGGCTCTAGGGACGACCGGGGGGGCCTCTTAGGGCATGTCCCCACTGCACGGGTTTTCGGCCGGCTTTTCAGCCGATTGGCGGTTTTTCAGACCGCCTGAAAAACCGGCCGAAAATTAGCACAATTGTGCTCTATGGAAAACCCGTGCAGCCGTCCCCACGGCACGGGTTTTCCGCCCGGCGGTTTTATCGCCGGCGGACCGGCGACAAAACATTGAACATGCACAATCTTCCGTCCGGTTTCCGGACGGAACATGTGCATCTCAATGAGAGGGGGGATGGCTGTTCTCCGCTCATCGCGGAGAAAAGCCCCCCCCCCCGCGGCCGTGGGGACGGCCGCAAAACCGGACAAATACCGGCCGGCAAACCGGCCTGTATTTGTCCACTGCCGTGTAAACGGCCCCATAGACTCCACGCCCTGGTGTGTTCTCCACCTTATGATCGACGCTCACAGTGAACACATAGGATCCACAAATACCTGCCGCTCACCGTGTTATTGTATACTGACATCGCTGGTGTTACAATGGCCTATTGTTTAACTCTTATTTTTATGTCAAACATTTTTTAAGAATTTTGGGTTGTGTTTATTAATTTTTTTAGATTAGTATAATTATTTAAAAAAAATCCTTATATCCTACAGTTTTCACTTTGTCCACCAGGCCTAAGAAACGTCTGACACTTCCTGTTCTGTAGAGAAAACGTTTCAGCAGTCTCTGCATTATCAGTATAGGAAGGATTACACTGGAAGGTGACACTAATGTGTATAGATAACACAGATCCAGCAGTCACAATAGGAGAAAGACACAGCTCCCCCTCCCTGCACACTGACTTCTTCCCAGGTCACAGAGAATGCCTAGAGAACTCTCCTATAGAAGTCAATGGATCTGTGCCCCTTTACAGGCTGCTATGTCCATGTAGCTGCCGTAAAGCACGTTTATAAATGCTGTTAAAAGCTCTTCATACAAGATGACTGCCCCATAATAACATACAGACAGAGTAATTTAGATATCTACAATCAGACAACACAAATGGCTAAGAGGAAAAGAATATGTATCAGTATCTTGTTTAAATTAGTAAAAAAAAAAAAAAAAAAAAAAGTCAAAAGATTAACTTTAATACTATCTGCATTATAGAAGGAAGAAAAGCAGCAGCACTCCTTTACTGTACTGGTCACACAGAATGCAACCTTCTCAGGTTGTGCTGGGAACAAAGAACAACTCTCTGTATCGTTTGTATGGGTAGTAAGTCAATAGCCAGCAGTCATTGTGTAGCTCCGAACTTCGAGGAGGGTGGATGCGGGATGAAGTTTTGAACAGATTATTTTAAAAAAGGAACACTCGGTGCTAGAAGCTAATAAAAATAAGGACTTTAAATAAAAGTAATTACTACAGGACATGGAAAATAAAGGAATAAAAGTGTTTTTTGTTTTTTTTACAATAATACCGAACTGATGAAACCCTGGTGTTCAGCGTAAAATGTGTTGTCCAGCTTTTTAAGTCTTTAGGGAGACATGTGTGATCGGGTTTTTCACCCTTTTCTGGCGTAAAATGCACCAAAGTGAACGTCAGGGATTTTTCTAATGCGCTTAATAAATTTGTGATGGCACATTGTTCGTAAGACTCAAAAACTTTCAAATTTGGGGCCAAAAACAAGAGGGGGCGTTCTGGGGGGCATCGCACGCATTCGTAAGGTTGACCCCTTTTATGAATGTGGTTCGGCAAAACTGGGTGCATTACTGCTCGAGCAGGCAGATCTATTTCAATGTGGTCTGTCTGAGTCTGAGGAGCCGAGGTGGAGCTAGATTTGCTGTTATGGAAAAACAAAAAAAAATTTCCATTTTTTTCAACTTACCCAGTTTCCCTTCAACAAATAATTTTAAAAAATTATCAAAATTTTTATAAAATTAAATTACTTCAATTTAATAAAAAAGTTATCGTAATTAAAAAAAAAAAAATTAAAAAATATATAAATATAGAGAAAGGGCGAATCGATTCAACGGGAAATGGGGAAATTTGTTTTTGAATTTCAGGAAAAAAAAAAATTTTTGGTTCGGAACGAAATCGAAAATTTGGGGTACTTCGGTTTAACGAAGTTTTTCTTTTTATTGATTTTAATGGCTGGGGGGGCCCATGGCGTTACATGGGGGAAAAACACTCTGGGAGGAAGAAGGGATAGCCCGAAGAATTTTGCAGAGATGAAGCCCCCTCGGGGGGCCGGCGGGGGTTCGTGAAGTCACCGCCCCTTAAAAAGACCGAAGCGCGCCGTGGGGGGGCTCACCCCTCCCCTCACTGGGTTTTCTGACAGGGAAAAGGGGGCTTTCTTTCGGGTTTATAGCGCTTTTGAAAAAATGATTTTTACACGCGTTTTTTGTGGGGTGTCTCAGGGTTGTCTCAGAGACTGTTCTCTGAATGTTCTATTTTTGATTTTTTTGGGGGATTGGATCTGAAATCCCGGTTTTGTCCACTGCAGCTGCATATACATTTTAATTTCCAAATGGGTCTAAGCCAGTTTTCCCGTTTTAAATTTATTTTTTAAAAAACAGCGTTTTTACAATAAAAAATACCACTTCATTTTTTGGGGCTTCAAATTTATTTCGCAAAATTTTCATCCCCGGGGTTAATTAAGCGGGTTTGTTTTTTGGTGTGTAAAAAAAATAAACCGTCTTTTTCAAGCCAAATATAATTTTTTTTTGGTTGGGGCCCAATTTCAAAGGGAAAGGTTAAATTTTTTAAATTTTTTCTCTTGTTTTGTTGGGGTTTGAAAAAACGCCCTTGTAAAAAACGCTACAAAAGCTACTTTTGGGGGTGGCTAATTCTATTGCGCAATTTAAAACCAGGGGTTTTTAAATTTAAAAGGGTTTTTTTGCTGGGGTGCTGACAAAAATAAACCCCTCTTTTTTCAAAGCCCCAAAAATATATATTTTTTTTTGGGAGCCTAATTCCCCAAGCAAAGGTTAATTACAATTTTATCCTTGTTGGGGGTGGGTAGAAAATTCGCCATTGTAAACACGGGTACAAAATACTAGGGTTTTTGGTGGGCCCCTTCTATTGCCCCAAATTTTTCTTCCAGGGGGGTTTTAAATTTAAACGTTGTTTTGTGGTGTGCTGACAAAAAAAACCCCTCTTTTTTAAAGGGCCAAAAAATATATATTTTTTTTGGTAGCTTAATTTTACAAGCAAAAGGGTTAAATTTTAAATTTTTTCTCTTGTTTCTTTTTGGGTTAAAAAAAAATTCGCCATTGTAAACAGTACAAACTACTAGTTTTTGGGGGGGCTCAATTCTATTGCGCCCAAATTTTCATCCAGGGGTTAATTTTAAGGTTTGTTTTGCTGGTGTGCTTTACCCAAAAAAAAAACCCCTTTTTTTAACGCCAAATATTATTTTTTTTTTTGGGGCTGCCTTTTAATTACAAGCAAAGGTTAATTAAAATTTTTTTCCCTTTGTTGTTGGCGTTTAGAAAAAAGCCATTGTTAACACGCTACAAAGTACTTGTTTGGGGTTGGTTAAAATTTCTATTGCCCCAATTTTTAACCCAGGGTTAAATTTAAGCGTTTTTTGCTTGGGGGGTTGGTTTTTGAACAAAAAAAAAACCGTCTTTTTCAACCCCCCAAATAAAATATTTTTTTTGGTTTGCCTAATTCCAAGAAAGGGTTTTATTTAAAAATTTTATTCTAATTGTTGTTGTGGGGGTTTAAGAAAAATTACACCCAATTTAAAGGTTAAAAACAAAGCTTACTAAGGGTTTTTTGGGGCCAATTTTTTGGCCCCCAATTTAATTCCTTGGGGTTTTTTTTGGCGTTTTTTTGTTGAGTGTTTTGCAAAATAAACCGGTTCTTCTTTAAAACACCAAAAATTATATACATTTTTTTTGTTTTGCTTTAATTCCAAGCAAAAGGTTAAATTTAAACCCTTTTTGGGTGCTTTTACATTTATTTAAAACACACGTGCTTGTAAACGACAAATAAAAAGAAAATTTTTCCCCTGGCCTTTTTGTGGAGCGCATTTATTTTCCAAAGGGTTCCCCAAGCTTTTTTTCTGGGTTATTTGGAGAAAAAAACGGGGTGTTTTATTTTATATATACAGATAGTTTTCATCAAACATTTGTCGGGTAATTTTAGAAAAAAACCCAGTATGTAGACAGGAGGGTGGCGGGTTTCTGCAAATGGGGAAGGGGGCAGTGGCCCAAAACATTTCTGAAAACCGGGCCCCCCCGGGTGGGGCACACAAAAAAGGGGGTTAAAGGGGGGGTCGCCCAGAAGGGGTAAATTTTCGGGTTTTTTTGGGCGGCCCACAAACTGCCGTTTGGCCCAATCTACCGGGTGGTGGGGGGTTCCCAAAGCAACCCAAGGGTTCTTGTTGGTTTGAACTAGGTTTTTCATCTTTTTCCCCCACGTGACTTTCGGGAAAACCCCACCCAAAGGTGGGTTTGGGAACCTCGGGACAAAAACCCTTAGTTGGCCATGGCCCGGGAGGGGGGTCAGCGGCCCTCACCTGTCCTCAGCCCGCCTCTGTCCCTTTCCTTTTTCCCTAAAGCCGGGGATTTCTTTTGTGGTTTTGGGGCTCAGCGCCACTTTATAGCGGGGGAATGAAAAATTTGGGGGGAGGGCAGTCCCCGCTTTCCTTGGCGCGAAAAAAGGGGGCCCAATTTTCCCCCGGCTTCTTGCAGTGGGCCCGGCAAAGTATAGATGTGGAGAGTGGCATGGGAGGTCTTGGGGTTTGGGGGTTTCGCCTCGGCTTAAAAAGGCCCGGTGATGGGGGACAGTAGTAAAGATTGAAACACAAAAAAGATGATGATGTAGCCAAACCCACTTGGGGCCGGGTGAAGAAAGGGGGCTTCATCTTGGGTCAGGAGAAGAGGGGGGTCAGCTTGCGCTTTCGGGGCAGGGCGCGCCGGGCCAAGTGGGTTGTGGGGCCCGGGGAGTAAGCGGGGGGTAGCAGCAGTGTGAGGTGGGGAAACCCCAAGCGGCCAGGGGTAAAAAACCCGCTTCCCCAGGCCCAAAGGGCCTTTTAGCGGCACGGGGTTCAGGAGGCAGCGGGGCGGCAGTGCCCAATTCAGTGGGAGCTTTGGGCGGTAAAATCAGTTTACTCGGCGGGGGGCCCAGTTTTTTGCTAAAAAACCCCGGAGGACCCGAATATGGGTATATGTAAAAATTGTGGGCAAAAAGTAAAGCGTGGCCAGGGAGTTTACGTTGGAAACAACGGCCCTGCGCAACACATCCCGGTGTCCCTCCGGGGCCTGGGAGAAAAACTTTGGCCCCGATGGGGTTTGGTCCATCCTGCCGCTGCAGCAGCGCGGGGCCCAAAGTGGCACGCATGCCATTTTTACCCAGTAAAGGGCCCTTCCACCACCTTCTGCAAAAAGGGCCCACCCTGTTTTCTTTGCCCACCCTCCCCCGGTCCAGTTTGCCCTGCTCCTCGTTTACTCATGGCCCCAGAAAGGTCGTTCAGAAGAGGAATTGTAAAGAGAAAAACGGGTATGCGTCCAACCACCCAAAGGGGTGCAGCGGCGGACCGGGGCCCCTGAAAAATTTTGTTGGTACTGCATTTCCCTCCCTTTCCAAATGGGGGGGACTCTGAAACCATTCAGAAAAACTAATGGCTTTTTCCCAAAGCGGGATGGGATTTTCCAAGCCGTAATTTTTTTTCCCAAAAGGCGGGTTACCGCATTTTCTTTAAATATTTTAGAACGGGAAAGTGGGTCAGCCCTTTTTGAGCTTATGGGTTTTTTCCCAAAGGGTACACGGCAGCGAGGGCCGTTTTGGAGCTGAAAATTTGGGTTTCAGGGCCAGTACATGTCCTTTACGGCCCCACTGGGTGAATGTGTTTTCCTCCCCAAGGCAAAACCAAAAAACCCTTGGACAGGAGACGCCGCTTTTCCTCCACGTTGTAAAAACTGTGCTCCTGCCCCAAATGTCCGCCCCCTTCCTCCACCACCACCCCCATCTACCCCTCCAAAGAAATGCCCCAATCATACCCATTGTAGGGCACGCGGTGTAAACGCGTTCTCCCACCTAGCTTGCCTCGGCAAACCCGAAGTCACACAGGGGAGGAAACGGCTAAGCGTCAGGGGCAAAAAGAAAAATCGATGTGTGGCTTTTTTTTCCGGGGCCACTGCAAATCGGAACCTTTGGTGACGGAAAATTTGGGGGGGAACATGGTGTCCGCGTGCACCGAGGGGGGAATGGCCCCGGCCCCCTTTGCATGGCGAAAGTTTTTCATCTGGTTGTAAAAGGTTTTCCTGAAAGTTTTCCACTGATTTTTCAGAACTTTCGGGGAAAAGGGCCCAGGAAACTGTGAAGGGCTTTTATCCTTTCGTACAAAGCCGGGGAAACACCCCCCTGGGGTTTGCTAGGGAGAAACGGCCCTTCCGGCCAAAAAACCGCTCTGTTATGGGGGGGTTTTTGTCCCACCCGGAGGGGAAATTTCCACCCCCGGCAATGTTTTGGGAAAGGGGGAACGGGAAAAATGAAAAAGAAAGGCCTTTAAACCTTTTTTTTTTGATGACCCCAGGCAGACAAAAAAGTACCCCCTTTTGTAACTTTGTGTCAGCCAGGGGCCCAGCTCATGCGGGGACACCTGCCGTTTGTTGAGGCCATTCGGGAGGCCCGTTATTTGTCAGTCCCCGGGGGACTCCCGGGATGAAAAAGTCTTTCCCCATGCTTCATGTCCGGGAAAACAGATGCTGAAAAATCTGTCTGGGCAGGGGACTGGAGATGTGGGACTAAAATTGGGGCCCCACCCTGGGGGGGGGGGGGGGGGGGGGGGGGGGGGGGGGGTTTTTCGGGTTGGGGAACCCGGGAAATTTGGGTTAGGGGGAAAGGGAAGGAGGAGGGAAGGGGAAACAATTGGACCCGAAAGCATTGCCCTGGTAAAAATTAGTGGTTTTTTTTACCCAGGGGGGACAAGAGAGGAGGAAGCGGGGGAGAGCTGGGGAGGGGGGATGGAGGTTTGGGGGAAAGACGAGGCAGAGGGACCCCCCCAAGCAAAACGGGGGGCATTTTAATCGTGGAAAATGGAGGCAGGGGGCCCCTGGGGGGAGTCATTGTGCAGAGGGAAAGACCCATGGCCAAAAAATTTCCCGGGGCTAGGGGCGGGCCAATTTCCCCGGGTAGCTTTTGGGGGCGGGGAGGGATTTTCTGGCTCTCCACCCTTTTGGCCCCTCGTCCCGGGCCAAAATGGGGTTTTTTTTCCCAGCTTTTGAGGGGGAAAGCCCAAACTCAATACTTTTGGGGAAACCCCTCCGAAATCATTTGGGGGGGCCGTGCCTATGTGCGGCATCGTCCCCCTCTGACAGGTTGGGGGGGGGTTTCCTCAGCGCTCACGTACAAACTGCCGGGGGCTGCGGGGAAAGGCGGGGGGGTAAGGGAGAAAGTACCAAGTTTCCAAAAAAGCAGTTAACCTAAGCCCGGGATAAAACTTAAAGGGGGAAGCAGTTTTTCCTTCCCCGCCTTTGTGAGGGGGGGCAGTCACCGCGAAAGCGCAGCAGGACTTGGAGCATTCCTGAACCCAAACAGGTTGTGGCCTACTTGGAAAAGCCCCTCTGCCACCCCAGTTAGAAGATCCGGGGAAACCCCGGGGCCCGCCAAACTGGATGTGGGGCCGCAATTGCCGGTTTTGCAGTGGAGAAGCTGCCCTGCCCGGCCAGTATTTGGGGCATGAGCGGGTGTTCAGTGCGGCGGGGGCCATCGTTACCCCAAGGAGAAACCCCCTTGTCCCAGGGTAATTTTTGAACGACTGACCTTTGTCAAAATGAATCAGGGTGGGTCGGCCAGGTTTTCCCCAAACCCAAAAGCCTTAGGGTCAGTCTGGGTTCAAAACCCCCGCATCGCCCCTATTTTTGATGCCGGGCCCCCCGTGATGCCACACATTGTGATAGTTTCTTTCCCTCTGCCCCACCACCGTCTTTTCCAGGGGGGCTGGTTTTGCCTACCCCACCTCAACACTCTGTCATTGTGCCACTCTATGGGGTTTATGCGGCTGTGCGGTTGCTGTTTGGCCCCGGGGGACATCCAAACTGGGGCTTGGGCCACTCTTTGGCCGGGACCTGTTGCCCACCCCAGAAGTCATTGTTTGGGCACTCTCTGAAACCCCATGCTGTTTTCTCCTGTTTTTTCACCTCCACCCCTCTGTCATTTTCCACTGCCTGACCTTTATGCTGCTGCCGCCGGGGGGAAACCCCCGCTCCCAGGCCCTTTTGCCGCTCTGTGGCCTAAAACTTTTTTTGCCCCCTGCAGAATGGCATTGTGCCACTCTCTGACCTCATGCTGGGTGCTGTGGGCTCCGTGTGCCCTCCCACTTTTGTCCCTTGGCCACTGCTGACCCCATGTGCTGGTGGGGGTGCCTTTGGGGCCCTGCCTCCACCCCCTGTGGCCTACTTCCCGTTTTTGCCACCCCCGGGAAATTTTTTCTTGGGTTTTTTTACCTGGATGAACCCCCTTGGCCTGCTGAAAGTGGTTCTCTTTCCGGGCCCCCCCGACTGTGTCAAAATTGGTGCCCCCCCCCTGTCTGACCAGCCTGGTTTTTTCCTGTTGCTCCCCCCGTGGCCCCTCCACACTGTGTCATTTTTACCACTCTTTGGCCTATTTTTTTTTGCCCAAGCTCCAGAAATTTGGGCCCTTTTTTGGGGCCCCGGCCCGAACCTTTAAATGGTGTGCCAACCGTGACCTCCCCACACTGGGTCATTTTGCCCACCCGGGGGCCTGGGGTCTGTTTTGCCATTTCCCAAAATGTCATTGTCCACTTCGGACCTATGCTGTGGGGTGCCCCCGTCCCCTCCACTTGTCATAATGTTGCCCCCGAGCCTCGTTTTGTTTTTTCCAGTTTTTTTGCTCCCTTGCTTTATCAGGCTCTTTCCTGCTTCGTTTTTTGGGGTTTTGCCCAAAGTGCCCAGGGCTTTTTTATATGAAGCGATTTAAAGGGGGCGGCGTCTGGGCGTGTCATACTAAAAAAACTTGTATAAGACCAAACAAGCTCCCTTGTATTTAAGCATGGCCAACGTTCTACAGCACCTGGGGGTTGGCAGCCTGGAAATAGCTGTTTTTTAACGTGTTCGTGCGAAGAATTTCGGCCCAAAACAAATTTTGTGGGAAAAATTCGGCGAAGTGACCAAACCCAAATTTTTTGGAAAATTGCCCATCTTAATAATACCCAAAAAATAAAAAAAATATTTTAAAAATTGTTTTTAAAATTTTAATGATCTAAACGAATTTTACTTTTAAATAACCCACTGATGTTTTTTGTTCAGTTTTAAATTTTAAATTTTTACTACATTAAATTTGACATTTATTTTTGCTGCTCTTGCCCCTTTTTTTATATACAGCAAAGAGCCAGCTAGCACGGGCTTGCGGGGGCCCCGGGTCCACCAAGCAGGATCAGTCCTAGTTTCTATTCACTGAAACTATTTTAATGCTTTCTTTTATTTCCCCTTTTTAGCCTTAATACTGTTAGGGCTTACTAATGCCCTAAGTTCCGTAATGCACCCAACACATAGGGAACTTTGCACCATTTATAAAACGACAAAAACACCATTTTTTAAATTTTTTTTTTAGGCGCTTTTTACAAGAAAAACAGATGAGAAAATGCACTTTGATCCTCCTACTTCCGTACATGTCTCCCTTTATAATAAAACACTTTAATTTCTTTTTTTTCCATGTCCTGTGGTAATTCATTTTACAAGTCCCTATTAGCTTCTAGTGCTGAGTGTTCCCTGTCAAATAATCTGTTCAATAGAATGTATATATACACCCAGATGGTTGTGCGACTGTTTCTCTAAATACTATGATTAGAGATGGGCGAATTTCTCAAAAAATTCGATTCGGTCATTCGCCGAATTTTTCCGACAAAAAAAAAATTTGGTCGAATTATTCGGCAGAATGCGTTTTAAAAAACAGTATTTCTTTGGCTGCACAGAGCCTGCGGGGGCTGTAGAACGTTGTGCCCCTGCTTAAAAATGCAGGGGAGCTTGGTTTGGTCTTCTACAATGTTTTGTTTTAGTATGACCGCCTGCTGCCCCGCCCTTTGAATCGCTTACTATAAAATTCCTGGGCACTTTGAGGGCAAAACTGACCAAAAAACTCAAGCGGGAAAGTTGCCTGATAAAATCAGCCCCCGAAAGCTGGAAAAAAACAAGCTGAGAGTTCAGGTGGGAACATTAGTGACAGAGGGGGGGTGCGGCGGCAGCCCCCAGCGCATGAGGTCGGCGTGGCACAATGACATTCTGAGGTGGCAAAACACGAGGAAGCCAAGAGTGGCACAAAGTGAGACAATGA
>JAODAL010029031.1:0-52326 GCA_025379985.1 Phyllomedusa bahiana | reverse complement strand
ATTAAATAGGCGAAAATTACAAACTGACGTTTTTGCATATTTATGCCATCTAACTGCACAATAACAATGGCACGCCTTGCGCAAAAATGCTGTGATGTGAACTAAAATTACGAACCACCCAAAGTACACCCCTGAAGGAAAATTTTAAGGGGTGTAATTAAAATTTTAACCTGACAGGGGTTTCATAAAAATTAGTTCCTAGACATTATTGTGCATTAAAAGGCGAAAAATGCAAACTGACATTTTTCCGGACACGCCATGTTACCGCACAATAAAATCTGTAAAAGGTTTGGTTCTTCAGGGAACAGTGCAAATAAAAAAAGTATAAAATAATGCTAAAAATAGTAATCCATGGACGAGTTTGAAGCAATCTTTTATGCAGAGGCCAGGCTTATCAGGGCAGGTTTTACACTGGTAAATTGTATATTGCGGGGGATGTCAGAACCAGAAGTGCTGGGCCCTCACTCTGGTTCTCTTGGAAGATAATAAACCTCCACGCTTGGCCTGTACAACGAAAGAGAACAAAAGCATTGTACATTGCCATTTGCACAATGTGCACAGCCAGCTTTTTGTACCACACTTTGGTCTTGCGTGTGGTACTGTACAGCTTCAGCACCTGGTCCAACAGGTCTACCCATCCCATGTACCTATTGTAATCCATAATACAGTGGGGTTTGTGGGCGACTGTACTGGTACCTTGTACAGGGATAGGAATAGTGCTGGTGCTGTGACACGTGGTCAATATAAGAACATCTCTCTGGTCCTTATATTTGACCAACTTTCTCGCCGTGGGAGCAATTGCGCAACAAAGGGTTTGGGGAGTCCCCTCTGACTCTTGTGTACTGTGCCGCAGGCTGCTGTACATCGGCAGCCAAGGGACTTAAAAAGTGGAATACTGGAGTAAAAGTTATCCACATACAGGTGGTAATCTTTATCCAGCAGTGGGTGCACCAAATCCCACACTATCTTTCCACTTATTTTCAGGGAAGAGGTCATTCTGGGGGTGCAATTTGGCTGTCCTTCTATTTGTAAATTCTGAAGCTTTAGGTGTACACGGAAGTACTCTTGCACAGCTTGTAAAGTTTAACCCGTAACGTGCTCATTTACTGGGCAGGTATTGGTGAAATTTAAGCCTGCCCTTGAAATGTAAGAGGGACTCGTCCACACAAATACATTTCTCTGGGGCATAGACCATTGCAAATTTGGCGCTGAAGTGGGTTATAGGTGGGGTCATCATGGGGCAGGCACAGTGCATTATCCGTGTAATGCAAGAATTTTTGGATTTGCTCAAAGCGCTTCCGGGTCATTGCGTGGTGGTAAAATGGAGTACTGTAGAAAATATCAGTATTCCAATACTGCCGGGGATTGGACTTCCTCACTATGCCCATATGCAGAATAAGGCCCCAAAATGCCATCATCTCTACAGCGTCCACGGGAGTCCATGTGCAGAATGAGGATGTGGGGTTTAGGGCCAAAAACATCTGGACATAGAGATTGGTCTGTGCCACTATGACACCTACCAGATCCTCAGAGAAAAATATTTTTAAAAAACAAATGAATATTTCTTAAAGCAAATGAAAGATATAGACTGGAACCCAACATTTGACGGCATCTTATTAAAACCGGCAACCAGACGGGCACTTTTATCCGCAATATACAAATACTTATTGTGGACCGTGGATAGTACTCAATCCTGTACCCAGTTAACAAAATGGGCGACACGTGACCCCTAACTACAACCGCCACTCATCCTGACCACCATAGCTACCTCTCACAAATATCTCCCCTCAACACAATACATGGAAATGCAACTCAACGTAATACATAATGCATACCTCACCACGATTAGAGGTTTTATGGTAGGTATTTACAGCTCAGACAGTTGCTTTAGGTGTGGCTCACACAAAGCAGACCTATATCATTGCATATGGGAATGCCCGGTAATTCAGGAGTATTGGAATAATGTCATAACCTACAGCACACAACATGGAATAACATCATTTTAGTCCTCGGCTGCCTGGGCACTTTTTGGGCACGTCGAGAGGGAGGTTTACCACGTCAGCAATAGGGAGTCACATTTACTCTACATACTGGCAGCGGCAGCAAGAAAAGCCATCCTACACAAATGGCTTCAGCCGGAGGGTCCCAAAAGTTTTTCCATTTATGGGGCCCAATCATTAATACCGTATCACCATCAACAAAACAATTATTAACCCGATGTTTTGGAAACACAACGTAGATATATCCAGTGCCACTGGGAGACCCGGGGTTCTGGGAGCTTAAGTCTTACCCACTGACGAATTTACATGGGATGATTGAGAACCCATATGGGTAGGTTCTGCCTGACGGCGATCCCGGATTCTGCGCTGCCCGGAAAAAGGACACACTGTTGGACCATATGACCCAAATGTGATTAGTTGGTAGGGTAGCAGGCCACTTCTGGTTACACATTCTGGATGTATCCCGACCCATATCTACGACTGACTGGAGGGAACAGTGACACACGAGGTGAACGCAGTATCTTGGCAGGGAGCAGGAGGGACGGTGTGCTATGCTTGCCCAGGGGAGGGGGGGGGGGGAGCCTGTATGACGACTGCCTATTCTAAGTTGAGTGTTAATTGTTATGAACAATCTTGATAATGTTGAGTTATGTCGCTCTATGACATGATAGATGTAAAACAAGATTGTAAAGTTATGATCATTTGTTATATTGAAAATGGATCCTTGCCATATGTCATTGGAAAGAATCTGTACTAATTTGAAATTGGCTATACAAATTGTAATGATAAGTAATATGGATTTCATTGGATTATGATATTACTGTATTGCAAGGCGGATTCAATAAAAACTGTTATACAAAAGAAAATCTATTTCAATGAGGCCTGTAGAGTCTGTACAAACTCCTGGGGTGGCCACAAAGTCAGGGATTTGTGTCTGGAAACCATCTGGGGCAGAAGTCCATATGGGGTCACTACTTTGGGGGTTCACCTCTTCTGACCTATGGGGGCGTCTATGGGAGGAACCCTCACAGCGGAGGATTCGGACAAGAATAACACGATGAATTCCTCGTCTGAATCACTGGTAGAATCGCTATCCGAAGCCAGGAATGTGTATGCCTACTCTGCTGGTAGCGTCTCTGGAAAGATTGGGATATTGTAAAATTATGGTGTTTTAACACATGTCCTGTGTGTGGGGGGAGAAGGTGTATGTCATGCTTGAACTTGAATGGGGGAATTAACTATTTTTATTTTAAAAAAAAGCTAAATTATGAAAAAATGTACTAAAACAAAAAAAATTTAATAAAAAAAGTACTGTAAGAAAAAATTAAACTCCAAAAATTTAAGTAACGGACGTCAATAAAAATGATAAAGAGTCCGTTACTTATTTAGAACAAATAAAAACAAAATTAAGTTTAATTTTTAACAAAAAAATCAGACGGTGATTAACGATGCGTCACTAATCAGCGCTGATGAGAGCAGTGGTTGCACAGCTATTGGCACAACCAATGCGTTAAAAAAATTGTAAAAAATATGTAAAAAAAAAAAAAAAAAAAGAGCCTGCACCCCAAAAAAATGCTGAAAAAAATCACTAATCAGCAGTCAGAAGACAGGAAGCTGTAAGTTGTGTGTGCTTCACACAGCACCGACAACTCAGTTAGCCACTGCACCACCAACGATAAGGACTCAGGCAGAAGAGCTCCACATGAGGGAGCACAACGATCCACTGGATCAGTAATGAACAGCAATCTTATGGGTTTTTGATCCACTAGACCAGCAGACAGGTCCGAACAGTACGTGCACTGCTCTGCTCACTGTTCCTGAATGGAATGGTAGTGCAGGGCGGTGTTGTGCTGTACAAAGGCAGCACAATGGCTGCAATTGGTCAGTTGGCACCAAGGGGGTGGTGGTGCAACTACCACCACCCCATTTTCTCACAAGTACCAATCACCATCGATCGCTGTGCCAGCGGGCACAGTGATTCGTATATATTTTAAAATGCTGCCATTGGCTGTTCTGATTTGAACAGCCAAGGGCAGCATTTCGCTGATGCGGGGGGGGGGGGGCATCGCTACCCACTTGGGCAGTGAGGGAAGATGGTCTGTGGTCACAGACAGCAGCCATCTTCCCCCGGTCTCCGCAAATTTTTTTACGGTGGCCGGAGTTTGCCAGGAAATATCCATACGTCCAGGTGCGTTAACCCCCAAACGACCTGGACGTATGGATACACCCAAGGTCGTTAAAGGGTTAAATGTATCATTGCATAGAAAGTCCTTAATCACCAGAAAACCTCTATTGCAACCAATTTCAGAGAAAATGGATGGCATCGCTTTGGGAACTTTTGGGTTACCACACAGCTGGGTTAGGGGTCCTTCTGAGCTAAATATATTCATGGAGGAGGAGAAGGCTCTATGAATCTGTATCACAACTGTGACATGAGCTTTCAGAAAAGCAGAGTCAAAGGAAGAATCAGTGGAGACCACATTATAAGTATGTAGGAGGGGAGCGGAGAGATCCTCTAACATGACTTTATAGAATTTGGCTATATGACCATCCAGGCCCAGGTTTTTACCAGCAAGCAGGCCCAATACTGCTAGTTGAAGTTCAGGGGTGAAAGGCTCCTCCAGAGGGGTGAAAGACTGTGGACAGAGAGGGGTGGGCCGTTTTTAATATATAATGCTCAAGAGGAGCAGAATTAGGAACCAAGTGTGTGCGACTATTAGGGGGTGGGAAATTGTAGAGTTTAGAGTAATAGTTATAAAAAGCATTCAAAATATCTTCCATGAGATGGACAAGTTGTCCATGTGAGTCTTTAATTTGTGGGATAAAAAGTAACGCTCTCTTGTCCCTCAAAGCCCAGGCCAAAAATCTTCCTGGCTTATTGCTCCGACCATAAGAGGCACTAAAACATAGTTGGCGATATCGCTTGTGTTTACATTCCATAAGCAAGAGAATATCATTGCACAATTGGGTCAGTTCTCTGAGATTGGATTCTGAATTTGAGGTCTTATGCGACAACTTAATATGACTCAAATTAGTCACCAGAAACTGGAGTTTTTGGGAGGACTCTTTTTTTTAAATGGGCTCCATGTTTAATAAGGACGCTCCTGAGTACACAATTAAAAGCCTCCCATTTGATTTGAGTAGATGTAGAGTCAGACTGATTAGCGGCCACAAAAGAGCGTGTTATAGCCCGAAGCTCCGAGAGACAAAGAGCGTCTTGAAGAAGAGATTCATTCAATCTCCAAGAGAATGAAGGACGTGTGAAATTTTTAAGGACAAGGTCACAGTGCACAGGGGCGTGATCAGAATAAAGAATATTCCCTATCAATGTTACAGAAACATAAGTGAGAAGAGAATTCTGTGTAAGGATATAGTCAATCCGACTATGTGAGCTGTGAGGGTGGGAATAAAAAGTGTAGTCCCTATCTGAGGGATGCATTAGCCGCCATATATCAGAAAGTTGCTTGTTGTGAAGAAGCTGCTTGAGCCTAGTGAGAGTGCGAAACGTAGCAGACGAACGGCCAGTAGACGTGTCAAGTAGAGGATTTAATGTGATGTTGAGGTCACCACAGAGAATAATTGGCCCTTGTGCAAAGCAAGTCAGTTCATCATAGATTTTGCTTAAAAAAGAGAGGCAGTTAGTATTTGGTGCATATATGTTAGCGATGGTATAAACGTGTCCCTGTATGCTGCATCTCACAAAAACAACCCTGGCATCCTCATCGGTATAGATGACTAATACTTGAACAGATAGTGTTTTGTGAAAGAATATAGCCACTCCTTTAGTTTTAGTAGATGCACTACTACTATGATACCAGGCAGGGAAGTACCGGTTACAAAATGACTGCAAGTAGGTAGTAAGTAAGTGAGTTTTCTGTAAACAGACTATTTGAGACTTCTGCTTGTGTAAATGACATCTGTGATCTCTTCTCAGGGACATTAAATCCCTTAACGTTAAGGGATGAAATTCTGATATTAGTCATTAGGTGGTTGCAGGGGACCAAAACGAAAATTGTCAAGACTAAATACTATACCAACTGGCTATACAGAGAGTGAGAATAACAAGTGCAAATGGTAAAAATGTTGAAGCCTAAAAAACAAAGGCCAAATAATTAAAACTAGCAGATTAAGAGCTGCAATAGCCCATGAGAGAAAAAAAGGGCAAGTCCATGGGGGAACATGACTGACTAATCCATTGGGCACAGAGAAACGTCACGGTGTAACAACAAAAGGGTTTGAGCATCACAAGACATAAAAAATAAATGACATAACTAGCAAACTAATCTTGCCGACCTCAAAGGTGATATGTTGCATGAGACATGCCTTTCTCATGATTTTTTTCTTTGTTGGTATAACGATGTAGTCTGCAGATGATATCTCCAGGATGGAGCAAATCCTGGCTTTGTGGTAGTAGGTCACGATGAGTTCGGTCAAATTCCAGAGGAGACTCCATTTGCTTGTTGAGGATATAGTTGAATAGCTTTGACAGAATAGACATCAATTCAAAAGTGCGAACAGACTCGGGAAGACATCGAATCCTAATGTTGTTTCGTCGATTACCATTTTCCAGATCATCCAGCTAGGCCGCAAAGTGGATTTGGCGATCAGAGTGTTCAGCAATAGAGGATTGTAGATTGGATATAGTGAGAATTGTGCATTATTGAGCACTTTCAAGTTTGAGGACTTTTGCTTGGAGATCTGATACTGTACATTTAACAGGGAGCAAGTCTTGTCTCCAGGTGGTTTGAAGCTCCCGACCCAGTTGTTTCATATCACTTTTGAAGGGGAGGAGAAAGAGTTGGGCTCTTAAATCTGGGTGAGCTTGGAGAGTATGAAGAGCGTCTTCTGGAGATACTAAATCAGATGAAAATGAGTGAGCAGTCACATCTTGAGGCACAGGATCTGCAGAAAAAGTACACTGGTTAGGTGAGGATCGTGACAGACTATTTATGGCAGCACATTCATCATTAGGGCAATGAAACTGCATAGTTAACTGTGAATGGCTAAGGTTAACTGATGGCTCATGGTGACTGAGAAGAGGAGCAGACTGAAGGTGCTGCAATGAGTGTAGCACAGGGCCCCCCATAATGGCTGACACAGACACTGGCTGGTTTATAGCATGTGGCCAAGATGGTGTCTGCACTGGAGAGGAGATGGAGAAAATGGTGGGAGTCTGCGTCAGGCATTGAGAGGAGTGCAGAGATAGTGACACAGAGCTCCCTGAGCTGCAGGCTGGTATCGGAAGAGAGGACTCCATTTGAGAAGCCAGTGAGCAGCTGAGTGGGGTAGCAGAGGTGGACGTGGCGCGATGTACCTCAGTCCTCGCAGCAGAAGATACAGCTGTCTTAATGTCTGGCAGACGCCCCAAACGCGATGCCGCTCCGATGTCTGCAGGTGCAGGCAGTTGTCTGGGATCGTGACCGGAGGGCAGTGAGAGCGGAGAGCTGTGCTGAATTGTGGGTGCCGACAGCAACTTCTGCCTAGCACAGCAATCCTCCGACTCCGGTCTGGCACCTGACGGAGAAGATGGCGCTGAGGCATGGGTGAGTCGAGTGGCAGCATCCAGCTCCTGAAGTGGTGTGAAAAAATTAGAGATGGGAATATCCGCTAAAGAAGGGGACTTAAGAAGCTTAGGAGCTTTTTTGAATGTCATTATGAGGTGGCTTTTGTGATGAAATAGCAAGGACTGTGGAGAGATCAATCTCTCCACGCCTGATTTCTTTACATGCCATACCCCCCATGATTTTCTTTTTTAATGAATACGGAATAAAATGTATTAAGTTTTAACTTTTAAATCCACTTGCCCGTGCTGTGCTGGATCACCTATTTTCTGCAGGACTTGTCCTAGGGCTGGATCCGAGCATCCTGATCTTTCCACTAACTGGCTGTCGGTGGTGAGCTGTGCACATAATTTGTCTTCTCTGTGATGCAGTTTATTGCTACCAATGAAAACAATACACAGAGATGACAAACAGGTACACAGATACTTCACTGCTGGAGGATGGAAACACAGACAACAGAGGGACATGACAATAATACCACACACTTTGAATTAAATGGGTTATCCAGGCGTTTAAAGATTTCATGAAACATTATAAACAGCATTTACAGCATTTAAATATATTCTGCTACCTTCATGTGCTTCTCTTCTTTTGCCTCTTTTGCATTCCTGTATCATAAGATCCACTGCTTGTGGAAGTGTCAGTATTTCTCCAGCACCTCTTTCCTACAACTCCTAGACTGCATTGCAATCTAGGATGTCCCTCCACAGTTATCACTGCTAGGATCTATGTGATTGTATTATATAACTTGATGGACACACATATGTACTTAAATGAGCAGTCAGCAGGCACGTCTGCTTACTGAGCTCCTTCATCTTCCAAATAGTCCCATATATTCTGAAACAGCAGACTTAAACAATCATCCAGCTTCCAATATTTATTACTTCATCCAAATACACAGATACAAAATTATAAAGTACTTGCTGTTAGTAGTACATCTGCAGTTGCTTATACGCATTCATATGAACATCCTCAACGTCCAAACTTCATACACAGTAGGACATTTCGAGGACTTGTACCACCCTATTTCTCAAGCAGCTTTGTACTGCTGTTTGCTGGCAGGAGTCAGAGATAAATAGTTTTCCCTCCCCTGTAATTACTCCTGCTGGCTTCTATTCAATTTCAAAACAAAAGGCTGACAGGTGTGAGTGCCCTCACTAATGTGTCAGGTCACAGTGGAGTGTTCCAGAGCTGAGCCTGGTGTCAGCAGACCCACCGAGTGACAAAACATTCATTGGGGCAAAATCAAAACCATGTTAATAATGAATATCACATGGTTTGCAGGAGATGGCGGGAGGGAAGGACAGGGCCCTTTGCCTGGTTCTGCACAGCAGAACAGGTAAATAATTTTACTAGGTAGAAAATACAAAGTTTAATATAATACAGATGTGAACCCTCTAACAAAGAGAGAGTTCCAGACAACCCCTTTAAAGAAGTACAGTGACCGTACTAATTAAAGGGCAACTGGGCCTCCTTACAAACATTTTAGACTCCTCACTCTCCTAGTACCTTCTACATCTGTACAAACTCCATACTGGGTGAGAAGTGCCCTATGCGGTTATGGAGCGATAGGCCATGGTCAGAGGGTAATAGAGTGTTAGGTGAGGGTAATATTTTGTGTTAAAACTTATCAACGTGCCGTATTGTTTCTACTGCACACTTATTACCTTCAGCCCATTAGGAGTTCCTTGCAGGGCTCCCCAATCGTATAGGAAACACAAACTAGGGCTATTTAATATGCAATTCTTTACTTGGTAATTTTTCACAGGTGCATTATACAGTGCAAAGCGACAGACACCTTAGGCAATACAAACACGATATAAATGTGGCAGTACTTAGCTGATACGCAGAGGCTCATTTCAATAGGTATGTATCCATTTATAATCCTCTCGGGTAAGACGCTAATAGCTGATGGAGTGGAGTGCAGCAAGATGCTGCCTCGTAGCGGCACGACGTTTCGGAATGATTACTTTCCTTTCTCAAGCATGCACTGTGAGAGTGCGTCTACCTTTTTATCCTAACGAGAAATTGCACAGGTGTGTATGGGCTTAGATGGTGAGTTAAAACAAAAGCTTTAGAATGGCTGCAATTCATTAATTACACTATGTACATATATTAAAAACATTATATCAGAAATAGGAGGTAGAAAAATAAGGCTAGGAGAAAGTTAATGCAAACATGATGTTAGATTATAAGTAACATTTTAAGTTAAGTGATTCGTTCAGTCCCTTGGGTGCTATTGTATCCATTACAGAGATCCAATATGTTTCTCTTTGCAATAGTTTAATTTTATTTTGATAAGGATCTCTGTTCTGGATGTGTTCAATACGCACCAAGTAATTCGCATACATTGTGATGTTGTTATCAAAATGTCTAGCGACTGTTGTTTCTCCAAAATCTTTTGCTTGATCTCTTTGTGGTTTTTAAAGTTACGTATAGCAGATTTATGTTCCCCTATTCTTATCTTAAATTGGGCGGCTGGTCTGACCTATGTAGTATTTGCTGCACGGACACCTTAACATGTATATAACATTGCAGCTAGTGCAGCTAAAAAAACCCTTTTATAGGTATATTCTAACCTTGATGAGGGTGTTGGATGGTGGAACCTTTGATGATGGCATAGCAGTTAGTGCAAGACAAGCACGGATAGGTGCCATTGCGTCTAGTTCGTAAAAATTGTTGTTTTGTGACTTGTGGGGCACGTATATCTGAATGTACAAGATTGTCTCCAAGAGTTTTCCCACGTTTAAAAATAAACCATGGTTTTTCTCTGAATAGGTGACCGAACTTGGGATAATTTTGTAACAAATGCCAATGACGGTTGATAACACTTTTGACCATGTTAGAATGTTTGTCATAATTAGATATAAAGTTGAACCTCGAATGTCATTTCTGTATAGTTTTACGTTGTAAGAATTCTTCTCTATCTCTAGTTTGTATCTCAAACCCCAATTGTATGAGTTTGTCTCTATTGTACATGACAATAATACCACACACTTTGAATTAAATGGATTATCCAGGTGTTTAAAGATTTCATGAAACATTATAAACAGCATTTACAGCAAATTTAAATTATATTTCTGCTACCTTCATGTGCTTCTCTTCTTTTGCCTCCTTATTCCTATATCATAAGATCCACTTCCTGCTTGTGGAAGTGTCAGTATTTCTCCAGCACCTCTTTCCTACAACTCCTAGACTGCATTGCAATCTAGGATGTCCCTCCACAGTTATCACTGCTAGGATCTATGTGATTGTATTATATAATTTGATGGACACACATATGTACTTAAATGAGCAGTCAGCAGGCAAGTCTACTTACTGAGCTCCTTCATCTTCCAAATAGTCCCATATATTCTGAAATAGCAGACTTAAACAATCATCCAGCTTCCAATATTTATTACTTCATCCAAATGCACAGATACAAAATTATAAAGTACTTGCTGTTAGTAGTACATCTGCAGTTGCTTATACGTATTCATATGAACATCCTCAACGTCCAAACTTCATACACAGTAGGACATTTCGAGGACTTGTACCACCCTCTTTCTCAAGCAGCTTTGTATTGCTGTTTGCTGGCAGGAGTCAGAGATAAATAATTTTCCCTCCCCTGTAATTACTCCTGCTGGCTTCTATTCAATTTCAAAACAAAAGGCGGGCAGGTGTGAGTGCCCTCACTAATGTGTCAGGTCACAAGGGAGTGATCCTGAGCTGAGCATGGTGACAGCACACCCACTGAGTGACAAAACATTCATTGAGGCAGAAGTAAAACCATGTGAACAATGAACATCACATGGTTTGCAGGAGGTAGGGGGAGGGGAGGACAGGGCCCTTTGTCTGGTTCCCCACAGCAGAACAGGTAAATAATGAAATACAAAGTATAATATAATACAGATGTGAGCCCTATAGCAAATAGAGAGTTCCAGACAACCCCTTTAAAGAAGTACAGTGACAGTACTAATTAAAGGGCAGCTGTGCCTCCTTACAAACATTTTAGACTCCTCACTCTCCCAGTACCTTCTACATCTGTAAAAACTCCATATTGGGTGAGAAGTGCCCTATGGGATTATGGAGCGATAGGCCATGGTCAGAGGGTAATATAGTGTTAGGTGAGGGTTATATCTTGTGTTGGCACTAGGCAGATGAGGTAAGAGGTGAGGTACAGCTACAACGTACGAGCACAATCTCCAGGTGGGAAACAGAGGAACAGCGTTGACACACTTCTGACTATAGAGTGGACACACCTCTGACTATAGAGTGGATACATCTCTGACTATAGAGTGGACACACATCTGACTATATAGAGGGCACACCTCTGACTATGGAGTGGATACACCTCTGACTATAGAGTGGACACACCTCTGACTATAGAGTGGACACACCTCTGACTATAGAGTGGACACACCTCTGACTATAGTGTAGGTATATCTCTGACTATAGTGTGGATACATCTCTGACCTAAAGTAATGTACCTCTATCCTGGCCATTGACCACCACTATGGCCATATTCCAGGTATATTGCAGTGAGCTATAAACCAGGTTGGTGAGAGCCTCATAAGTCCAGTACAGCTTCCTACACCATCAAATATGTAAAAAGAATTCATAGGGGCCACAGCTAAATGAAACGGGCCCCCACCAGTCACTGACAGGAAACACACCTGAACAACTAAAACAGCAGCATCATAGATAATAGCGCCATACACCACTGAACCTTCAGAGAGGTGCTAGATACCATAGTAACAAACCAACTTGTTATTCACTACACATAGATACTCATGTATCACAATTGCCTAGCAGGAAGACTGTTTTTGTTGCCCATAGCAACCAATCAAAGCAACCAGCTTTCATTTTTAAAGCTGCTCTAAAAAAAATGAAATCTGAGCTGTGATTGGTTGCAATGGGCAATTAAGTCTTACTATTATTACTACTCAGAGCAGAAGACCTAGAGATTTTAACCCCCTCCTGCATTTGGACGTTCAGGAACGTCCAAGTTACAAGTGACTTTGTACAATTGGACATTGGACGGTTAATGCACGCAGTCAGCTGTATATTACTGCTGACTCTGTGCAATGTCAGCAGATGATTAACCTCTTAGGTGCCCTGATCAATCACGACTGCGGCAGCTAAGGGAAAGACTAAGGGAGGAAGCTCCCTCTGTCTCCATCGTCAACCCGCAGCTTAACCGCAGGGTTCTGATGGTTTTCATAACAACCGTGATGTTACCACACCCAGCCATGTACTGCTATGTATTGTAACAGCGATCTACAGATCGCTGAAGTCAAGTCCCATATGGGGACAAGTATAAATAATGTTAAAATAAAAAAAAATTAATAAAAAAGTAAAACACAAAAAAATAAGCTAAAAGCACTCACACAGCCCTTTCCCCCATTACAAATGTCAATTGCCCCAAATAAGATAAAAAATTTAAAAATACACATACTTGGTATCACCACATACATAATGACCTAGCCTATAAATCTGTAATGTTACTTAACCCTCACAATGTACAGCATAAAAAATAAACAAACAATGGCAAAATTTACATTTTTATTCATCCCGCTACACATAAAATGGAATAAAAAAGAATTGAAAAGTCATATGAACCCTTGCGTGGTACCAATTAAAACCTCAGTTAAACCCACAAAAAAATCCTTACATAGCTTTCTATACCCTAAAATAAAAAGGTTATGGCTATCAGAAGATGGCGATGCAGAAATATTGATTTAAACAAAAACATTTTTGTTAAAACTGCTACAACATAAAACATTTATAAAAAATTGGTTATCGCCATAATCGTATCAACCCACAGAGTAAAACTAACATGTCACGTTGACTGCATGGTGAGCACTATAAAAAATAAAAACACTACCAGAATTGCTGTATTTTCTTCATCCTGACTTCCAAAAAACAGATTAAAAGGAGATCAAAAAGTCTTGTCCCCCCAATAAAGATAGCAATGAAAACATCAACTCATCCTGCAAAAAACAAGCCCATACACAGCTCCCTACACAAAAAAGTTATGACAGTCTAGAATGATGCAAAAAAAAATTTCCTTTTTTATTTAAAAGTGTTTATGTTGTGTAAAACATAAAAAATAAGTATCAACCTGCTGGGTAAAGTTAACATTTATACCACACTGTGACCCCTGTAAAAAAAAATAAAAAAACACTCCCAGGATTGCTGTATTTTGTTCATCCTGTCTCTCAAAAACCTTGATAAAAAGCAATCAAAATGTTGATGAACCCCATAATGGTACCAATAAAAACATCTACAAATGTCCCACAAAAAACAAGCTTATATACAGATCCAAACAAATAAATAAAACCGTTAGGGCTGTCAGAATAGCACAACATAAAAATGATGCTTGCATTACAAATGAATTTCTATAGGGTTCGTGTAAAAAAACATAACAAACTACACCGAGTTGACATTGTTTTAATTGTACCGACTCTCATTATCATGTCATCTATATTGCATGCGAACGCTGTTAAAATTAAGCCTGAAAAAGAATAGCGAAATCGCAGTTTTTCCCTTTTCACAGCCCAATGCTAAAAAACTTTGGAATGCCAGTGTGCCCAAAATGCATAATACGCCCCTAGATGTGTTCTCTGAGGTGTGTTGAGTCCAAAATAAGGTGACTTCTGGAAGGTTTCATCTGTTCTAGTACTTTGGGGGCTTTGCAAATATAGCATGACATCCACCAAAATCTTTTTTCCAAAAGCCAAATAGTACTCCCTTTCTTGTACGCCCTGCCATGCGCAGTTTATACCCACATATAGGGTATTGATGAACTTGGAGGAAATTTTGGGTGCTTTTTTCTAGGATTCCTTTTAACAAATTAAACATTTTTAGCTAAAACTGCATCTATTTTGAAAAAATGTATATTTTTTTATTTTCACAGCCTAAACACCTGTGGGGTTGATATAGTCACTCCACCCTTGGATATATTCCAGAAAGGATGTAAATTTCCAAATTAGGTCTTTTTAGGGATGTTTATGAAGTTTTAGCACCTTAGAGTGTCTGCAAACCTGTAATAGCTCCTAAATAACATTGTTATAAAAATGAGACCCCAAAATCCAGGACGTGCTCCTCCTACTCTGGAGCTTGTGGTTGAGTCAAATAGAAAAATATGGGATGTCTCTAAGAACTGGCAGAATTGGGGGAACCATTTTGAAGTTGTGTTTCTACAAAAGAAAATTTAACTTTTGAAATTTCACCTCTACTTTGCTTCAATTCCTGTGAAATTTCTAAATCCCTAAATAATCTGTGTTTTCTTGAAAATGTGAAAAATTCCCACTAAATTTGCCAACCCGGACTTCTGGGGGCGAGAATTTGGACGCATCTTAACTGAGCTCCTCTACGCCTCTGCTCTAAAACTCACTTCTGCTCGTCTTTTAGAAGCCACCTGCGCCTTAAAACATCTGGCATCTTGAGCACTGAGCAGTGTGTATCCGGGAAGCTCCTTCTTATGGTGCCTGGAGACCAAGAGGCATCTTACTTCCCTCGCTGTCCTTGCCGCATAGAGCGGCGGACTTCCCACGCTGAAGACTTAACTGCTGCAGTCCTCTGCTGCACACGCCACATCAAGCAGCTTCGGCACCGCAGCCCCAGCAACATCACCAACATCCGGGCCCCACAGCTTATTGTTCGGCAAGGGGTACGGCCGTCTCCTGCGGACACCTGGACACGATTTACTGGTGGCACTAGAGACCCACCGTGCACCACGCCCGACGAGAGACATCACACATGGCCGCCAGTCACTTACCGGATCCCACTCTGCGCTGGTGACACATAGAGACATCGGGACACCCGCAACCAGGAGGCACTCTCGTAAAGCCCTCAGCGACGTTGCAGCCCCGAAGGTTTGATCCTTGTCCATCAGAGGAACCTGCCCTGGTGCCCGACTGCATAGTGGAGGGAGTGTTTCCCGGCACACGCTACGCGCAGTGATCGTCTAACAGATACCGACAGACGACCCCGCTCAGAGCTACAGCTACAACTTGGAGGTGAGATCTCTCCTACTGGTGCTGCCGAGGACTACAACACAGACATCTATACCTTCATTGGCGGTATTAATTGAATTTAGGTGGCAACGGCCACCATTTTATGCACACAACGCCCATGACAAGAAGTTAGTGGCAGGAACATCAGCCATTTTGGGCTTACGGCCCCCACTCCTCACAGAGCATATCTCAATGGCTCTATCTGTTCTATAATGGGTCCTCCACATACAGTGACCTGCTCTAGTTACAAATTAAGCGTCTGCACCCAACCTGGCTCTGAACTTATTATTGGTTGCCAGTATAATCAGTCATCTTCAGGAATATTTTTCTGGGCCCCCCCCCGTCACCTGCCCCATGAGGGTTGTTGTGCTCCAACCACTCAAATCTACATCATCCAATAACGTCTGACGAAACTGGTATATATTGTGGATAGCACTTGTCTACATTTCATCTTAGTAGCAGAGGTATCCATAGAGAGGCTCCTCTGGATAGTTGGCACACACCACTCTTTTGCTTTGTCTCTGGTAATTTCACTACACCACCGCATACTGGGGACAACGTGAGTTGATGTGCTCACTGCCTCAGCACCCTTCACATAACACTCAATAGTGTCATCTAACCCGGCTCTACTAGCTTTGCCCATCAGTGGTGACAACTCACACAGATGCGTGGTCTGCCAACAGCGGACTGGACTTCCATTTCTACAATTACCAGCTAGTTATCACCAGCCATACAGTATACAGGGTTTTTGTCTATCTCATCAACTCTGATACAATGCTGCCACCCAGTTTTGAATCTCATTCCCAACCTAATCCAAAATTACGCTAAGTGCACTGACACACAGTGGTGATCTATCTCTGATGTTCATCATTACACAGAGCCCTAGACTTTTCCAACTCTGCTTACAACGCTGACACTCACTGGTGACTTGCATCCTGACAATCAGGGGCGTTGCTAGGGTCCTAAAACATCCGGGGCCCGGGCCCTTTGTGTTTTGCTCAGTAGGGCGGGGTTCACACGGCATTTTTCGCGCCTCATTGTGAGCTGCGGATGTATTTTTACAGAGAAAAAACTTCTGTTCCTGTCACTAATTTTCTGCACATTCCACATAGATCCCATCCATCACCTCAGCAGTCACTGTACAATGAAAATCAGAGCTGACAAATTTACTTTTTCAAAACCTCTCACCTATGTATGATAGTGTAATACCCCTAAATAACAGTCACCAAAACATACACCTATACATGGAGCAAATCTACGAGACAAATGATTGTTACTAAAAAACACTCCTACAAAACCAAGACCCAAAACTATGACTACTAAAGGATCAAATAATCCTGCCAGACCCTGACCAAACGCGACCCTCACATGTGACTAACAGCTGTACACAGGCTCTGAAGACATATACCACCATACAGGGACCATATAATGGTAGAAACTAGTTGTACATAGGCTCAGCAGAAATATAAGTGATTACACTGCAGTTACATCTAGTGACTCACAGGAGACGTCTTTTCTGATCAGCGTCGTTCACTTTCCCTTTTCTTCTCCATCCGGTTCATACCTTCATGCTGACTTCTCCCGGCCAATACTCGTCTTTGCAGATTTGGACACAAATATCTTAGAATCCTCACATTTCCAGCAACTCCTTACTTATAGGTATATCAGTCCCTCAGTTAGGTAGGTGTATAGGTCCCCTCAATTAGGCAGATATATAAATATAAGGTCACTTAGGCAGGTATATAGATATAGGGTCACTGTCAGACAGGTATATAAATAAAGGGTCACCTAGGCAGGTATATAGATATAGAGTCACTATCAGGCAGGTATATAGATATATGGTCACTCTCAGGCAGGTATATAGTTAAAGGGTCACTCTCAGGCAGGTATATAGATATAGGGTCACTCTCAGGCAGGTATATAGATATAGGGTTACTCTCTGGCAGTATATATATATAGGGAACTCTCAGGCAGGTACATAGATATAGGGTCATTCTCAAGCAGGTATATAGATATAGGGTGACTCTCAGGTAGGTATATAGAGGGGCACAGGCAGGTATATAGGGGCACTCAGGCAGGTATATAGGTGCTCTCAGGCAGGTATAAAGGGGCACTCAGGAAGGTATATAGAGGGGCACAGGCAGGTATATAGGGGCTCAGGCAGGTGTATAGGGGCTCAGGCAGTGTATAGGGGCTCAGGCAGTGTATAGGGGCTCTGGCAGTATATAGGTGCACAGGCAGTATACAGGGGCTCAAGGAGTATATAGGGGCACTGAGGCAGTATATAGGGGCTCAGGCCGTATATAGGGGCTCAGGCAGTATATAGGGGCACACAGGCAGTATATAGGGGCACAGGCAGGTATATAGGGGCACAGGCAGTATATAGGGGCTCAGGCAGGTATATAGGGGCACAGGCAGTATATAGGGGCACACAGGCAGGTATATAGGGGCACTGAGGCATTATATAGGGACTCATGCGGTATATAGGGGCACACAGGCAGTATATAGGGGCACACAGGCAGTATATAGGGGCTCAGGCAGGTATATGGGGGCACAGGCAGTATATAGGGGCACTGAGGCAGGTAAACGCCATTTAAAATAACAACATTAATATTTACCTTAACTCCCCCGGCTGAGCGCGCTCCTCATTAGTCCTGCGCTCCTCCGGCAGCTCCTCGGGCGCACAGCCTATGACGGTCAGTACTCCAGGCCCATGGCAGCGGCCTGCAGCCCGGGAGGTTCGGGGCACAGGGGGTTTTATCCGGGGCCCGAGCCCCGGATAAAACTACCTAGCTACGCCGCTGCTGACAATTGCCATAAAGAGGACCTATCACCTTCAGAGAAACCTCAAATATGTGTCATTAGGAAAATCAAAGCATTTCACCTGTAATTCTGTTTTTTAAAAAAGCGCTGACCCTTCAAGACAGCTCTGAAGTCGGGCCAAGTTGGCACATGACTGCTTGATGTATGACTATGTTGACAGTTATATCAAATCTCCTGCTTCTGAGCTGGGAGAGCCCACTGTGCAGGGGGGAGTCTTTAAGTCTACATCATGTGCACACCAGCAGTATTGTGATATTCGGCCCCTTTGAACTTTTCATCCTTTTGCCACATTTCAGGCGTCAAACATAAAGATATAAAATTTTAATTTTTTGGTGAAAAATGAAAAAGTGGGACACAATTGTGAAGTGGAACAAAATGTATTGGATATTTTAAACTTTTCTAAAAAATAAAAAAACTGAAAAGTGGGGCATGCAAAATTATTTGTCTCCCTTAAGTTAATACTTTGTAGCGTCACCTTTTGCTGCGATTACAGCTGCAAGTCACTTGGGGTATGTCTCTATCAGTTTTGCATGTTGAGAGACTGAAATTCTTGCCCATTCTTCCTTGGAAAACAGCTCGAGCTCAGTGAGGTTGGATGGAGAGCGCTTGTGAACAGCAGTTTTCAGCTCTTTCCACAGATTCTCGATTGGATGCAGGTCTGGACTTTGACTTGGCCATTCTAACACCTGGATACGTTTATTTGTGAACCATTCCATTGTAGATTTTGCTTTATGTTTTAGGATCATTATCTTGTTGGAAGATAAATCTCCGTCCCAGTCGCAGGTCTTTTGCAGACTCCAACAGGTTTTCTTCCAGAATGGTCCTGTATTTGGCTCCATCTATCTTCCCATCAATTTTAACCATCTTTCCTGACCCTGGTGAAGAAAAGCAGGCCCAAACCATGATGCTGCCACCACCATGTTTGACAGTGGGACTGATGTGTTCAGGGTGATGAGCTGTGTTGCTTTTACGCCAAACATATTGTTTTGCATTGTGGCCAAAAAGTTCGATTTTGGTTTCATCTGACCAGAGCACCATCTTCCACATGTTTAGTGTGTCTTCTTGCCACTCTTCCATAAATGCCAGATTTGTGCAGTGTAAGAGTGATTGTTGTCCTCAGCTGTAGATCTCTGCAGTTCATCCAGAGTGATTATGAGCCTCTTGGCTGCATCTCTGATCAGTCTTCTCCTTGTTTGAGATGAAAATTTTGAAGGATGGCGGGGTCTTGGTAGATTTGCAGTGGTCTGATACTCGTTCCATGCAATATGATCACTTGCACAGTGCTCCTTGGGATGTTTAAAGTTAGGGAAATCTTTTTGTGTCCAAATCCAGCTTTAAACTTTTCCACAACAGTATCACGGAGCTGCCTGGTGTGTTCCTTGGTCTTCATTATGCTCACTGCGCTTTAAACAGAACCCTGAGACTATCACAGAGCAGGTGCATTTATATGGAGACTTGATTACACACAGGTGGATTATTTTTATCATCATCAGTTATTTAGGACAACATTGGATCATTCAGATATCCTCACTGAACTTCTGGAGTGAGTTTGCTGCACTGAAAGTAAAGGGGCCGAATAATAATGCACACCCAACTTTTCAGTTTTTTTTTTTTTTTACAAAAGTTTAAAATATCCAATAAATTTCATTCTATTTCACAATTGTGTCCCACTTGTTGATTCTTCACGAAAAATTTACATTTTGTATCTTTATGTTTGAAGCCTGAAATGTGGCAAAAGGTTGAAAAGTTCAAGGGGGCCGAATATTTTCGCAAGGCACTGTAGAAGCCTATGTTCTATGGAGGAGGAAGCTGAAGCAACAGGTAAACTCTGTCACACTATATCCTCAGTGTGCTCTGCCTGCTGTACTGTATGTAGTGAGAGACTCAGATCACCCTGTACAAGCATCTATGTCTTCAGCTCCCCCTGCACAGTTGGTGTCTTCCAACAGAATGATAAGATTCTCCTGAGTTACAAAGTGAAAGTAAAACCTATTCCCCTGTAAAACTGAGGGAAATCCTCTGGATTGCTAATGACATGTATTTGAGAAAAGTCTTATAATTTCATCTATTATCAATTTTTAGATGTTTGTGTGGAGGTGATAGGTACTCTTTAAACTCTAACTACCTGCTGCCATCTAGTGGTGCTCTGTATTTTTTTGCATCTCTTTCTTGGCTATACAGAGCGGGTTGCGCCATACAGAATAGGCAAGCCCATTTCTCTCCACCCCTTTCCCATCATACTTCATAGCGACATTTGGGACTCAGTCATGGATAACTAAGTAGATGTAGCTGCTGTTGACTCGGCATCCGGTTCCTGTCTCTCTCCCTCCTGCACATATCTCTCTACTTGTGTCATAGACAAATATTTCTCTCAACCCCAGACTCCACTGCCCCAAAGATAAACTCACTATTCTTTTTCACAGTCTTTGGTTCGGAGCACAATGACAAAGCACAAATCTCTGAAGGTCAAACAACAGCCAAAACTGAGCCTCACTAAGACATCTCAACCGAACAGCTCACCAGAATTGTTGACGAGCGTGGACATTACCCCCCCCCAACATCTCGGCCAGTACTAGTCCTGCTGCCTTCACAACTTCAGACACAGACCAGGCAGTTGCAATGGCACAAGAGGTGACCCGCATGCTGACTCCTTACCTAGACAAATGTCTAGACATGATACAAAACTCTATCAACACAGCCCTAGCCCAGATCACTGAAAACACGCAAAAGATTGGGGAGCTGGAGGCACGGGTGGTGTCCTGTGAATCATCAATCTCGTCAGCTGAAAGAGAACTTGCACAACACCAGAATGCCAACATTATTCTCCGAGACAAGTTAGAAGACCTGGAAAACAGAGAAAGAAGAAATAATCTTCGCTTTGTCAGAGTACCGGAAACAGTCTCTGGGAATGCTCTACAAACATACCTGGTGGAAAAACTACACAAAGCCTTGCAAGTGGATCTCAAACCTGAGCCTCTACTCATAGAGCGAGTGCATCAGATAGGGCCTTACATGGAGGAGAGAGACCGGAGGCCACGGCAGGTCATTGCAAGATACGCTAATTGGACAGTTAAAGAACTGATGCGGAAGGCATACAGATCTTTGAGAACCCTAACGGTCGACGAAGCATCAATTTTGATTTTCAGGACTTCTCAAGTAGCGTCACTATGAAAAGAAAGGAATTTACTCCCTTATGTCGCCAACTATTTGAACGGGAAATACATTTTCACTCTACCCTGCACGTCTACGAGTGACTGCTGAAGGGAAAACCACGTTCTACGATGACCCTAATCTAGCCAAAGAAAGATTGATACTTCCGAACCCAGATTAATTCTAACTTGAACACTATCTTAACAATACTGGGAGGCTCGATGTTCCATAATGCTTTTACATCCAATGCTTTTACCTACATCTATCCAGTTTGTCTGAGTGTATTTGGTGGTGAGTCTTCGGGGGTGCTTGCTTGTTTCTTTGGGCGGGGTGCAGCACGAGGGACTGGAGGCTCGCACTCTCTGTATATGGGGAGATTGTGGCTCTTCGGTTTCTTGGGTGGCGCCATCTTTGGGTGGAGTGGCGGCTGCTCTCAGGGGCTTGGCATCAACTGCACTCGGCGAAGCCTTAAAAGATGCCACCTGAATCCGTCACTCTTTTATTGCATTTTATGGCATTTCATGGTCATTTGACATGGGAACTATTCCCACCCTCCTGAGTCCCACGGACCACTTTTCTCTGTGTGACTCCTGGTGGATCCTCAACTCTTCAGTATGGGAATATTCATTTTACACAGTTGTACATGAAAGCCATTCTAGAATAGATTACTTCCTGCTGTCCTCTCACACCTTCCCGTCCTAGGAGGCGGCAAATCTGGGTAACATTGTAATATCATCGGACCATGCCCCCATTAGTCTCACACTCGAATCATGTGGATTCTCAGGGTTTCCGCAAATTGTGCTTTCCATCCTATTTAACTGAATCGGAAGACTTCAAACAATATCTGATAACCCAATGGCAACACTACCAGGATGACAACATACAGCGTACTCCAGACCTCTCCCTTTTCTGGCCGGCATCCAAGGCAGTGTTGCGGGGACACATCATTTCATATCTTAAATTCAAAAACAAGGAAAGCAACAAGAAATTCCACATGCTAAATGCAGATCTCACAGGAGCTTATAGGTCTTATGTAGCATCACCAACGAGTGACAATAAGGACAAATATTTCACCACCAAAACCCTTGTGGAAACCTTCATTCAGGGATAGGCTAAATGGGGAATAGAGGCCATCAAAAACAAATTCTTCCGATGTGGAAATAAGATTGGATCAATGCTATCTAAAACGTACAAAACCAAGTCCCAACACAAACCCATACATGCCATCACCAACCCAACAACTGGCCTCCTCACACACAATCCTCGAGAGATACAAATCATCCTCACTCAACACTTTGCGGACTTTTATAAAGCCTCCTAATATAACTCCTTAAGCACCTGGTCTTTCCTACATCGGCTTCAGCTGCCGAAACTTACCTCAGAGAACAGGGAGTGTCTGGATTCCAAGATCACGGAAACAGAGGTCCTACACACAATGAAACACCTACTGCATAATAAGACGGCAGAGCTGGATGGCCTGTTGTCCAAAAATTATGGTGTCTTACAACCAGAAATAACCCCACACTTAACGGCCTACCTTAATAGCATTTATAAAGGTGATGCCCACTCAGCAGAATTTTATGCCTCGGAGTTTATAGTGATCCTGAAGCCCAGCAGGGACTTCACTAACTCGTGCTCTTACCGGCCAATAGCCCTATTGAACCAAGATTATAAGATATTGACTAAAATACTGGCTGACCGTCTAATATTGACCTTCTCACAATTACGATTCCTTAGGAATAAACAATCTACAGTTGGCATGCGGCAGGCAATTGGTGCAATTATACAATACTTGCACAGGCTCCGTCCGGTGACTATGCTCCTTAGCCTTGATGCGGAGAAGGCTTTCGACTCCGTGTCCTGGCCTTACAACAATAGCTGCCTTAGGCACAGGGGATTTGGGGAGCACTTTTTATTTTTTTACACCTGAATCAAGCTAACTCTGCTTCTTCTTTGTCGCCCCACCACCTCCCTCCTGCCCCCATTCCTATACAGAGGCGCACGAGATAGGGGTGCCCTTTATCACTTCTCCTTTTTAACCTCTCAATGGATCCCCTATTACGGCACTTGGAGACGGTCATCCAGTTTGAGGGCATATGGACAAAGAACAGGCAACTTAAGGTATCTGCATTTGTGGACAATGTACTGCTGTATATTTCTCACCATAGAAATCCTTTATGGGTCATCCTGGATGACATACGCACGTATGGCTCCCTGTCTGGTTTCAGGATTAACGAGACCAAGTCTGAGGTGTTGCTGTTAAAGGGTCCTTTGATCCCAAGCTGGTCATCAACCTTTCCATTCCGAGGGCGGTCGGATTCTTTGTTTCTTGGGTGTCCAAATTCCTAAACAATACACTTTGATATCTAAATATAACTTAACCCCCTTTATAGGACAAACCGAGGCGCTACTTTCCAAGTGTGGGTAGGGCCAACCTGATAAAAATGTCTATATTCCGCAAATTACTTATACTTATTACAAAAATTACCCATCTATCTGAGACCTAAAGAGCTGAAACTATTGGAGGCCTTATTCCAGAAATTCATATGGAACAACCGCAGACCAATGACCAATCTACTCATCCTCGGTCAACAACGATCAAATGGGGGAATTAACTTCCCACAACTCTGGTTATACAGTTTAGTGGGCCAACTGGGGTTGGTGGGTGACTGGTTGTCCAACTCTACATCCTTCATAGACACTGCCTTGGATGCCCAGTTCTCTCTCTAATTGATCAATCTTCTACACTTACCTTACGTGGACCTACGTACACATGACAAATATAATCCATTGGTCATGTCTCCATGGTGAACATGGATGAAAGCAAGAAACATCCTCCACCTTAACCCCAACTACTCACTTCTCCTATCATTTGTGAACAAACCCAACTTTCAAGGGGGCAAGGTCCATGGTCAATTTAAAAGATGGCATTTGATGGGGGTTCAAAGAATTGCCTCGCTCGTGGAGACGAAAAGACCCTTGGCCTTTAGGCGAGGCCTGACTTAAATACTCCGGCATTACTGTAAACCCGTTTTATTACCTATAGACATTTAGCTATATACATAAAGTGTTAAGATACCTAGGAGAGAGGGATTGAGATGACCTGTTTCTCCACATCACAAATGACTCACAATGCTCCAAACGTTTAATTACACGCTTCGATCACTTATTACGGTCTCCCATAGACTACTCTGCAAGAAGGTCTGCCCTCGGCTCTTGGTCAAGAGAATTTGGTTCTGTCATGCCTGTCATTGACGCAGGCAGCGAAGTATTTCCCATTGATGACATACTGGGAAATGTCCTTTTATATAGCACATAGGTCCTATTTGTCACCACAAAAGGGGTTCGCGATGGTTCACTCAGAGAACCATGTCTGTTTAAAGTGCGAAAGTCCTCATGCTGATCTGCCTTTGGTCCTGCCCGCAAACCAAACACTTCTAGTCAAAAATTCGCAATTTTCTAATCATACATCCACTCCCTTCTTGTTTAAATGATATATCTTGAGGTATTTTCGGCATTCTCCCCCCAGATTACACTCACACATCTATAGCCTCTAAAAAACTGTGGTTTTATGTCTCAGCGGCTGCTGGAAAAAAAAAATTACATTATTGGATACAACCTGACCCACCAGGCATGCGACTGTTTCCTGAGAAACTGTCTCACATTTTTCGAATGGATTGGGTGGAAATTGCCGCCCATAAGGAGAGAAAGACCAAACAATTCTTTTTGACATGGACTGCTTTCATCACTATTCTTTCGGCTCATATACAAACCAAAATTAAGAATTGCTTTAGTATCACCACCTGGTACCTGGAGAATCATCTGGCAGGCCCCTTTGATTCCCTAAGACTGCCCTGTGTATGGGGACCCATGTTCCTCCGTTTGCTGACGCGCTTGGTAGAGATACCTCTGTAGCCCACCACGTTAATGATTTTCATGATAGTGATCCTAACCATATGAAATTTAAAGAAAATGAAGACATCTGAAAATCACCCAGGGGAGGGAACTGGGATGCTAGGATTCTTAGAAAAGAATCAGAGTGGATTTATAGGTTGCATACCATATCCTCCCTTGGGTTAAATGAGACTCTGAATTTTGGCTGCTTTCTGTGATTTATTTTCCCATTTTTTTTTCTCTTTCACATTTGTTATTTGGATCATTTGCATCTGAATCTTTTTCAAGGTAAATGTCTAGCTTGGGACTATCTCTCTGTGATTTTGGAGTTTATCCCTAAAATATATATTTCATTGTATTATTAGAGTGTTTACATATTTTCCTTAGGGTGTATCGTATTTTGCACTTCTTTTGGTTATTGGGCAATATACCGACATGTTGTTACTTTGGCTTTAAATTCTTGTAATAGTGTATGTGCAGTTGTGGTTGTTTTGTGCGCTCTGTGGCTTCTGGATTATACGTGGGTGCTGGTGGGCTGTGAATACAGAGCAGATAAGAAATGCATAGGTATGCTCATGCGCACTGATCGCTCCTTTTTTGTAACTAAGGATGTTGTTGTTCGGGCGCCGCTGTGGAACGCAACTTCAATGATGTGAGCATGCGCACTGAGAGCGTCTCCCTTTCAACCAGGAAGTTGTTCCCATTGGGAGCACGTGTAATGCAGCGTCCGGATGTTTACATGGTGGTATCGGAGAGCGCACACACAGGGAATTCATTCAGCTATTTATCGTTTCTGTGCTGATGAATATGTGCATCTACTCCATGTCGGTGTTTTATTTTTGTCCTTATTTAGGGGAGGGTCTATGGCTTTATAAGGAGCATTCTTGGTGACGGTGGTTGTAGTCTCTCCATCATCTCTGTCAGACTACCAAGCTATCACCACTTGGTAGTTGGTAGTTTTTTCTTTAGGCTACCATGTTGTACCAATTCTTGTGGTTCGGATATCATATGTCCCCTGAAGAACCAGTTTAGTACTGGGGAAGCGCATCGGGACTTATTTTGGGCACAATTTGTGTTCAGTGAGCAGTGGGGTGTGATTATTTCCCCTCACTGCTTGAAATTGTGGTGGTCATAATACAATTATTGTGGGTTTATTTTTAGAGGTAGGGGTAGTCTTTAGATAGGCTGGGTCGCCCCTTTTGGGGCGGGTGCTCCTCCTTTTATAGGTATATTGTAGTGGGTTCTATATACGTTGCATTTTTTTAGTGTTTGTATTCATCTTTAAGGCAACGAAGACGCTGACATAGTCTACAGAACCGTGAGTAACAATAATACCTTGTTGTGGTTATTTATATACTGTTATGTACAGTTAAAATATTTATATTTGTACCCCTTTTCTCTAAATTGGTGGTTAGTGTAATGGTCTGGAGGTGGATCCACTGGACCACCGCAGGCGATGGTGTAAGCCCACACTAGGGAGCGGAATCTAAGTAGGTCCCGGTATTCACCAGAGCCCGCCGCAAAGCGGGATGGACTTGCGCGGGGGGATTTACCAAGTCGTTCCCCTTGGCGGGCTTGCCTGTCTTGGCACCAAGGGTAGGCGAGGAAAGGATTGGGAAAGGCGGTTTTCCCGTGTGGGGGAAATCAGGGGGGTTTCGGGGCCAAGGGGCTGAGGCTGGGGACGTAGCCCAGGTAAAAAGGGTCGGGGCTGGCGGCAACGTTTCGTTTTAACGGTAAAGGGAGGCTCGGGGTTTTGGGAAAAACCAAAGGCAGGAATAGACAAGACTGGGGAAGGGGTTTTTTTCCAAAAGGGAATAGCCCAAGGGAAACCGGGCGGGGGGCCCCCCAAAGGAAAAAGAGGCCAAACTTAAATAGGGGCCATTGCCCCAAGGGCCCAATTCCCGGGCGCATTTTCCCCTTTTAAAATTTCAAACTGCCGGCGCCCCGGGGCGCCCAAGGGGCGGACCCCAACGCCCCGGGTGGAACAGCCCGGCTGGGCCGGGCGTGGGGGGGAAGTGAACGCCGGCGGGGGGGGGGGGGTGAGCAACCCCCCCCCCCAAAAACCCACGTGCGGGAGGGGGCTCCCCCCCCCCCCCGGTTTGGGGAGCCGGATGCCCCCGCGAAGGGACAAGGGTCCAGGGGCACCTTTTACGTCCCCACCCCCCCCGGCCCCCCTTTTCTTACTGGTTTGGGAGGAATCTCGGGGATAAAAGCGGGCCGTTTCCAGGATGTTCTCCTCCGGCTCCCAAGACCTCCCCTCGGGCCTGAACCCCTTCCGGGTCCACTAAAAAAAAATTTTTCCCCTTTCTATTTTCCTCCCATACCCGGGGATCCCCTTGACCCCCGGAAATTGGGCGCCCCCCGCCACAACGGAGGAGGGACCCCTTTCCCTGAAAAAAACCTTTTTAAAGGGAAAGGGGGGTTTTTTAAAGAAAGGGAGACGTGGAATATTTTGGGGATTCTAGGGAAAGGGGGAGCGGGAATTTTGTAGGAGCCCGGGGTTAATGTGGCTGATGACCCAAAGGGCCCCCCGGGAAAGGGGGTCCCAGTTTTGGGGGGAAGGCATCAAAAGGCGGACATATCCTGGACGACACCCCACACCTTGTCCCCTGGAGAGAAGACTGAGGGGACTTTTTCCCTTTTATCGGCTTGAGTCTTCGTGCCTTGGAACCCGGGAAAGCAGAGACGGCGGGCCCTGGGACCAGATGGCCCTTCAAACCCTGGAACGGGGCGTCGCCCGGAACCCTCGGGGGAAATGTTTAAGGGAGGGGTAGGGGGGGATCGCCCCTAAAAAGAGAAGGGGGAAACCCCCGGGGACTCTAAAATCTAAGGAGTTATTTTAGAACTCCCCCCAGGGGGCACCCAATTTGGGACCAGTCGTTTTGGCGTGAGAGACGGGGGGGGCCTTGGAAACCAACCCAAATAGGTTGCCCCTCCCCACCGGGGAAAAATTGTTGAGATTGGTTAAAAAAGGAAGTCGAGCTTCCCCGGGAGTTGGGCAACAGGCTGGGCCAAAAATTGGAAAAAAAACGGGAAACCCCCCGATCCGAGACAAATTTGCTGAGGGAGCCTATCAATGGAAACATAAGGAAGAATACCCCGCCAGGGGTGGCAGACAAAAAAAAAATGCGCCACCCGGGGAAAACCAAACTGTGATCCCCCAAAATTGGGGGGTTTTCCCTCCGAAGGGGGAAAATGGGTTTTTAAAAAGCCATAGCAATGTTGGCCCAATTTTTAAATTTTGGAAAGGGTTTGGGGAATGTAAAAGGGCCCTGCCGGTTGTGCGGGGGCGCTTTTTAAAGGGCACAGGATTTTACAAGCCCAAACGAACCCCCTTGCCATCCTTAACGGCCCCTGGCCCAGTAGAACGGGGAAATATCAAGGGAAAATGTCTTTCGGGCCCCGGGGATGCCCGGACCCCAAGGAGAAATTTCCCCCATTTCCAAGAAAAAGTCTAGGAGAGCGGGGCGCCGAGGGTTCCTTTCCCAGGGGGGAACCCTTTCCCGGAGGTAAAAGGGAACCCTTTCGAGATAAGACTTTCGGGGGAAAATAATTGTTCTGGGGGTTTGCCTTGACCCCCCAGGTCGGAGGAAAACGGGATAGAGGGGTGGGCCCCAAAATTCTTCCCCGGGGCCCCGGGAAGGGGATCAAAAAAATCGAACCGGGAAAAGAAGGGGGCGCCCCACCTACCCTGGGGGGGTTAGCCCCGCGGGCCCGACGGGAAATTGGGGGGTTTTTTTGGGGCTGAGTAGGGGGGGAAAGGGGTGACGAGAAACCCTCCAGCAAAATAACCCTTCCCCCAAAGGGCCAGTTTTAATTTAATAGCTCCCTCCCAATCGGGGTAATTCCCCCTGGGCCGAAAGAACGCCTTGGAAAAGAAGCCCCTTACAGTTTTACCAGGGGCCCCTTTTTTTTCCCGAAAGCCCTCCGGCTCCCAAAACCCGGGGCCCATCCATTTCCCCAAAGGGGAAGGGGTTTTGGGGGATCCAACGCAAAAGGATAGTCCCGTAAGAAGGCGGTTTTAAAGCTTCGAAAAAGCCTCTTGGGTTTCGAGGGGCCCCTCCCTCCCGTGGGTTAGCTTTTTCTTGGAAAGGGCCCCCTATGGGAGCCACTAGGTTGAAAGGGGGGGAAAAAAATTTAAAACGGTAGTATTTAAGAACCCCAAGAAGCGCTGTAAAAGCCCCAGACCGACGGGGTGGCCACTCCCAACCCCGGCAACATTTTAAAGCGGGAAATCCTTTCCGAAACCCTTGGGTCAGAAATGAAAAAACCCCAAAACGGGAGGCTAGCCCTGAGGGAAGATGCACTTCCCTAGCTTGGCATACAAGGGTTTTCCCCCGGGAGGGAAAAAACACCTACAAACAGGGCTGCGGGGTTTTCGAGGTCGGAGTTTCCCACAAAAAAGTCATCAAGGTAAACCCCCAAAGCAGGTGAAAGAGGAGGCCCCTCTGAAAAACGTCTTAAACGAGATCCGGGAAAGGGGGAAAGGCGATTCCCGACCCCCGAAGGGCTCCCCAGGTACTAAAACCCCCACCCCCTGGTGTTTGGGGGGCCCCTTTCCCATTCATCGCCCTTGTGGTTGGACCAAGTTTGTACCCCCCCTTTTCAAAACCAATTGGGAGAAAACTTAGCCCCTTAAACCCGGTCAAAAATTTCTGTGAATAAACCGGCAAGGGAACGGTTTTTCCCGTGATCTTGTTCGGGACCCGGTGGTTTTAAGCGGGGCCGAAAGGGCCCCGTCCTTCTTCTTTACAAAAAAAACGCCCGCGGGAAAACAGGACATTTTAGAAAACCCCCTTCCGAGTTTCTCCTGGTTTAAACTCAGACATGGCTGGGCCCTGGGGAACCCGAAAATGGGAGCCCTCCCCCCGGGGAGGACGGGGTACCCGGAAAATAATTTGGGTTCGGGCAATCGAAGGACGATGCGGGGAAGACCCCGGCTTTCCCCAAAGGAACACATCGGCGTATTCAGAAACTTGGGGCCCAGCCCGTTCGGGCCCCTTAAGGGTCGGGGGACCCGGAAACCCCCGGGGGAGGTCCCCCAAAACAACGCCCCCGCAGTTGGGACCCCAACGAGCCCCACCCTCCAGGGGCAGTTCAGGGTAGGAGAGTGGACCCGGGACCCATGGGAGTCCGAGAAGGCCCGCTGATGGGGACGAGGAAAACACATAGAAGGAGATTTTTTCTTTAGCGCGCCCCCACGGGGGAGGGACATGGCTTGGTGAAAAAAGGAGGTTCGTAAGAAAGCCCCCCCGCTGACGGCCGAGATAAACGCGGGGTTTTTTCCAAGCGGCCCACCGGAACCCCGTTTATTGCTTCCCAAAGGAAGGGTTTGGATGAAGTTCCAGGCCGAGCCCGAATCCAGGAAGGGCCGGGAAACCTGGAACGGGGGGAAACAGTCTCTGCCCGCCTGAAACTGGAAACAACAGCCCGGGGAGAGGAGGAGTTTCCCACCTAGGAATGCCTCTCCCCCAGTTTCAAAAGGTCGGAATTTTTTCCCGAAGGTTGGGACGCTTGGGACTTTTTCCCTCTGGTAATGCTTGGGCCTGCCAAAATTTAAGGGGACACAATTTCCCTTTTTGCCGACGCGGGTTCCAATCTTGTCGAGAGACGAGCCCGTTAAAATCGCTTTGGGCTCCTCGGGGGTGGGGCGGCTGGGGGCGCAGGGGGCCCCTCGGGAACCCACCGGTGCCGGGCCGGGGGAAAAACCGGAAATTTTTTGGGGGCTGACTGCCGCTCTTCCCGGGAATTTCCCCTCCGTTCAATAAAACGAATGTCGATGGGGGTCGTTTAACCGGACCCCCCCCCCCCCCCCCCCCCCCCCCCCCCCCCCCCCCCCCCCCCCCCCCCCCCCCCCCCCCCCCCCCCCCCCCCCCCCCCCCCCCCCCCCCCCCGCCCCCCCCCCAAGGTTATGGGGGGAAAAGGGGGGGTCCCCTGGGGCCCAAGACCCCCCTTAAACCGGCTTGAGGCCCTTTCTTGAAGGGGGCCCGCAAAGAGCGGCCTCGTTCCATGACATTTAAAGGGCCAGAGTGGGGAAACCGCCCCGCGTAGTCCCAAAACAGACAAAAAAAACCCCGGGCATGGGTTTTAGAAAGGCTGTCCTAAAACGGAAATGCAGGGGCCGGGTTTCCCCTCGAAGACTTTGGGGAACTCCCTGGGGAAACGACAAAAGTTTCCGTTTCCACAAATCGCCCGTCCCACGGGTTTTCCCCCCCATCCCAAAGGGCCTTTCCCCGGGAGGGGGGCGGGACCCGAAACCCAAATTTCCCCCTTTTTTTCCGGACAGGATGATGGGCCCCATCAGTCCAGGGGCCCTAGAGAAATTGGTGTTTCCCCCCCTGCGGGTTTTTTGGGTCTCGGTCAAACCCTTAGATGGACGACAGCCGAAGTTTGGGCCCCCCTTCAGAGCCACGGAAAACCGTAGGGGCAGGAACAACCCTGAAGGAGGTAAAGGGTTTTTGCTGCGCTGGACGGTGAGATTTGCGGGCAACAAAAAAGGTTAGCGGGTAATTTTCTGCCCCTTGTGACGGCGAGCAACAACAGTCATCAGATCCGCCAGGCTGGGTAACGGCACCTTGGCAGGATCCATGGCCGGATCCTACTGTAACGGTCTGGAGGTGGATCCACTGGACCACCGCAGGCGATGGTGTAAGCCCACACCAGGGAGCGGAATCTAAGTAGGTCCCGGTATTCACCAGAGCCCACCGCAAAGCGGGATGGACTTGCTGCGGCGGGAGTCTACCAGGTCGCTTCCACTGGCGGGGCTTGCCTGCGGTGGCAGCCAAGGGTAGGCGAGGTACGGAATCGGCAGGCAGGCTCGTAGTCGGGGACAGGCAGGAGGTCAGGGCAGGCGGCTGAGGCTCGTGAACGTAGACAGGCAGAAGGTCAGGGCTGGCGGCAAGGATCATGGTCGGTAAACGTAGGTTCGAGGTTCGGTACACGGTAGGCAGGAATAGACAAGACTAGGAAGGCTTTTTACAATGGGATATACACCAAGGATCTGGCGAGGGCAGCCAGGAAGAGGCCGGACTTAAATAGGTTCAGTGCCCGGCAATGGCCAATTACCGGCGCACTGTCCCTTTAAATTTCAAACTGCCAGCGCGCGCGCCCTAGGGGCGGAACCACGGGACGAGACAGGCTGAGCAGGAGCGTGGCCGGGTAAGTGAACACCGGCGGGGCCCGGGGAGTGAGCGGACCCCGAACCCGACGTGCGGGACGGGGCTCCGCTAGGTGTCGGAGCCCGGATGTGCCTGCGACCCGGGACAAGGGTCGCAGGGGCATCCGTGACAGTTAGCCTGTTAAAGGTTGTTTTGATATAGGTATTTTCTAATTTAAGAGGTGTATTTATCATTTTTAATGCATATCACTAAAATTTGTGATTATATTTAGCAGGGATATATATTTTTTCTGTGAGTTATTTCTATTTCCCTCTTCTTTGAATTTGGTTGTTCTGTGAGACAATAATTGTTATAATTGGTATGGCTAATTTTCTGTCGGGACCAGTGCAAAGAGATCAATGGTTAGTGGAAGCGAAAAAAGTTTTTTCAGATACTGAGGAAGTGGGGGATGGTTCTCCAGATATTAGGATTCTGTTTAAAAAACTTCTTGTTGCATATAAAGAGAATATCAAGTCATGGTGGGAAACCCAATCCTTGGAAAACTACATTAAATCGGGTAATGTTCCAAAGGGTTTAAGAGTTAATGTGGTACCGGCTAAAAGATTGTGTTCACCACAGTTGTTAACTAAGTGGGAAAAAGAATTACATGAGAGTTCATTAAGCATCTGCTCCTTGAGGAAGAGTTAATAACTCTGGAGAATACTTCAAAAAGATTACAGGAGAAAATTGATCAAACTTTGAAATTAAAGAGTGACCCAGATTTTTCTCGGGGGAAAAAGATTTTCAAAAACCCCTTAGAAAATATAGAATAAATTGAAGAGAGGAAAAACAAGCGTTATCCGCGATTTCTAAGGATTTAAAAGGGAGAAAAGGGCTTTTTTCCTTTTTTCCAGGGGTTTACTGCTCATTTTTTAAAGGGAAACTAAAATTTTTCATCTGATATTGAATCTTCAGATCAAGATTCTAGGGTAGTGCAAAGAGGAAAAGGTAGGAGGGGTAGACCTAGAGGACGTGGAAGATGGAATCCTTCCAGAGGAAATATGGACTCTGGAAGGTCCTGGCAATTGCGATCTTCATCCTCAGTACCCCCCTGGCTCTTTTTTTTAGAGAATCAGGGGAACGGTCCTCACGGCCTCAGGGGGCAGAGATAAATGATTCTATGCAGAAAAATTAAACCCTTACTAAGGGAAGCTCACAGTTTCCAAGAAATGGAGTATTATCTAGGGTTTGGGAATTTTGTCCCCTTCAGAAAAATAAAATTTTTTTTCAAATGGATTAAGGATTTCATTTTTTGTAAGACGTTTAAAAATTGGCAAAATTTTTTTAAAGCCAGAGAAGGGGAAGCTAGGGGCATTTGGGCATAAAAGAGACAGCCCTTTGCAGATGTAAGATTTCCTAGAGGTCTGGGGGATATGCCAGACGGTTATACTGATCTGAAACCAAAAGCCCCTAATAGCCACCTGTTTTTGAAAGCCCTTGAGATTAAATCTTTTCCTTGGTTGGTTAGTAAAGCCCTTGAGAAGTTCCCAGATTGTCCCAACAAGAAAAATTTTCCCCAAAGAAAAAATTTGGGGTGCTTTAAAGGGGTGTAACGGTTTGGTAGGGGGTTTCCACGGACCCCCGAAAGGAATGGAAACCCAAACCGCGCCGGGGAGGGAAGGTCAGGTGATTCCCCCGGGGGAAGTGGACCCAAACCACGCCCCGCGGAACCACCCGACTCCGGCAGGCACCTGGGGGGGCGGCCACGGGTGCGCTCGCGGGCCGAGGAGCGGGACCACCTGCTACATTTCCCCACCCCTTAGGCCCCCCCTTTCTTCTTGGGCTAAAGGGAAAAACCCCAAATTCAGATCTTGGTTCAGGTTTTTGGACTCGGTTTCCCCAGGACCTTCCTGGGGGTTTAACCCCTTTCCCCAATCTACAAGAAAAAAACCGTTTACCCTGTGGCTTCTGCCCCAAGATGTCCTTCACCTCAAAAACATCAGGGGACTCTATTTAGGGAGGGGACAGCGCTCCCTGGGGAAAACCGGGGTTCAAGCCCAGGGGCCTTAGGGGGGGGAGACGTAAAAGGCGTTGGGAAATTCCGGGGGGGAAAGGTTTGGCAGGGGCTTGTGGGGACACCGGGTTCATTTGCCGAAGTACTCTGAAAAGGTCCCAGAAACCGCGGCCCCCAATTATAGGGGGGTCTTGGGCTTTTTGTTTTGGGAAGGGCCACATTTACCCCCTGGGAGGAACTTTGGGGGGAAGATCCCTCCTTTGTCGCTTGGTCTTCATGCGGGTTAAAAGCCGGGGTTTAAGGGGCATGGGGGGTCTTTTCCCCAAATGACCCCGATACCCCAAATTTTTTGGGTTGTACGGCGGGAACCCTCGGGGGCCCCGGAACCCAAAGGGGGGGGGGGGGGCGTGGTGACGACCATAGCCACAAAGAAGGGGGAAAAGGGGCAGTCGAGTGGGAGTCCCGATGGTTATACGAAAAACCCGGGGGCCCGGGAAAGCGTTGGGACCAGTTGCCCTGGGGGTGGGACAAAAAGGTGCGTAGATATTCCCCCAGATTTTTGATTTACCCTCTCCCCCTGCCCTTTTGTCTGGGGATGGTACGCGGATGAGAAGTCTAGCTTGATTTTTCAAGCGAGAACAAAGGGCCACCCCAAAACTTAGAGAAAATTTTTTACGCCCCGATCGGGACGATGGTGAGGGAACCCGCAGGGAAAAAAGTTTGGGAAGGGAAGGGGGCCCCCCCAATTGGGGAGCAAAAAGGGAACCGGAAGCGGCCCCAAAAAGGGACATCTTTGGAAAGGTCAGTGACCCCAGATGAGGAGTTTCCAGAGGGAAGGTCTTTTGTTTAATTCCCCTGCCCTTTTGGGGCCATGGAGATCCGGAAAAAAGGCAGAGGGACTAAGAACCTAGGGGGTTGGGTGGGACCTTGTCTCGGGCCATGTGGCGCAGGGAGGAACGAAGTCCTTGACCCCATCTTGGACAGAGTTGGCACCAGTAGTGTCGCGAGTGATAAGGGCGTGAACTTCCGTATCGCGGGTTTGGCTGGCCAGATGTGTTCTATGTCCCCAATCCACAGAATTCTCTTCCGTAGTGCGGGCCGCTCGTTGGTTTTGCACGGAGGAAACACTACGGACGTGATACACAGGAGGCCACATGGAACCTTGTCAGAGCATCGGGTGTGGGCGTTCTGCCGTGTCATTTTTTCTCTGGCCGGTCGGTTCAGAGTGGTATCTTGATTATCTAAACTGTGAGATTAAGTGGCAACGGGCATGGCGAGGATGTAAATCGCTGGCGTCTGTAGGTATTTGGAGTTCTTATGGTCTGTGTTGACGGTCATCAATTTGGATGTCAAGCTCCTCCAAACAGGATGTCGACTCTCTCCAGGGGACAATTTTTTGGCCAACACTCCCGATCTCAATGGCATATTTTCATTCTGCCCGTGAGAAGGTCTTAGAAAAATAAACGCAATGTGACAGTTTTGCCTTTAGGGCCCTTCTGGGTCAGGACGCCCTACTCCAGGAAGAGGCATCCAACTCTAGGCTGAAGGGTTTCCTCTGGATCCGGACGGACCAAAGTTAGGTTGCTGAGGAAACGCTGTCTTCAGTTGGAGATGCTTCACCTCGGCAGTCGCGAGGCCAACATTTCGGATTAACGTTCTTCGGGTGAGAAGCCTCGATAGAAGCCACCAGCGTTGAGAAGTGGGGAAGGAATGAGGTTAGTAGTTGGCGAATCACAGGAAAGCGTTGTATCGCACGAATGAGCCGAAGCTTGTGGCCCATGCTGGGATCGCAGAGAGTTTAATGGGTCCATCGGCAGGACCGCGATCGGTGGACTACGTTACCCAAGGCAAAGGAAGGGCTGCCTGGTTGAACCGACACTTCTCCAGCTTAGCATACAGTCGAGTGTTCCCCAAACATCACAGGACCTGGCGTTACTTGGTACCCGATGAGTGTTGAGTCTGTAGGTTCAGGGAAAAAAAATCAGGAATATCCGTCCAGATATCTTGACGCGGGTGTACAGAAAGCCCCTGAAACGTCATTGACGAACCCTAAATACGGCTGGGGCTTTGATACCCCAAAGGGCATCACGAATACTCGAAATCCCGTCCCGGTGTTAAAGGCCTTTCCATCGCCCCCCCTCGAATTCTGATGATTTTAAGGGCTCCACGTAGGTCAAATTTTAGTAAACCCCTTGGCTCCACAGAGACACAAAGAGCTCAGAATGGGGGTAGAGGTTGCGATTCTTCCCGGATCTTTTTTTGGGCCCCTGTATCAATACACGAACAAAGGGGAAGCCTTTTTTTTTTCTGGACAAGAAGAATCCAGCCCCGGGTGGAGAGGGGGGACTTGCGTATGAAACCTTTCAGAAAATTCTCCTAAGTGGGCCCCGCAGGCCGAGTCTCGGGCACAGACAGGGGGTAGAACCCACCCCTCGGTGCGGGTTTCCGGGGGGAGGTCTATGGGACAGTTTTTGCCGTGGGGCGGTGTTCTCACCCTGTTTCCCCCCAAGAATACATCCCAAAAATCCTGGTACTTTTCGCGGCAGACCGTAGAGGTTGCGAACGATGGGGAGGAGAGATGGACCCCGGGCCCGTGGGCCCACCAAACAGAGGTCCTGGCCTCCGACCCCCAAACGGGACTTCGTGTCTTCCAAATCAAGCGAAAGGGGCAGACGTTGAGCTGGGAGCCCCAACAGTCGCGAAGAGGCGTGGGGGGACATGAAAAGAATCTTTCGGTGTGGGGACCCCTACACGGAGGGTCACTGGCCGGTTATGAATTGAATGGAGTCGAAAAAAAGCCCCCACTGACGGAAGAGATAACAACGCTTCTCCAGAGGGGCACTGGGAAGCATAACGAGACCCAGGGAGGGTGAATGAAGTTCCCGGCGGGGCCGGAGTCCAGGAAGGGAGGAACCCAAAAGATAGGCCAGATCCCCCGTACCTCCACTGGCAAAACGTCGTGGAGAAGAAGATGAGCACCCAGGGGTGCCTCTCCTACGGCCCAAGGGCGACATTTCCCGAACGCTGAGGGCGCTGGACAACTCCATGGAAATGGTCCGGCGGGCGTAGAGGGAAAGGTTTTCCATCCGGGGGCGGGCAGCCACCTCCGACAAGTTGCCCGGGCCACCTGCATGGGTTTTTCGGGGGAAAACCTGTGGGGGGGGTAGCGGAATTTCTGGGAACAGGAGCCAGACGAGGTAACGGGAGGTTTGCGAGTCATCCCTGGCGGAGCCCCTGCTGTTTCCCCGTGAAGCACACGCAATGGAGTGGCCTTTGGATAAGTTCGCTAAAAGAAGATGGGGATCTCAGCTGCAAGTGGCCTTTTTGAAGGCCCTTTTTAAAGGTGGTGCAAGACGGCGCATTCCAACGACAGCCCGGGGGGAGGCTAGGTGGGAATTGGACCGCTAATCTCCTACGGAGGAGCCCTCCTGACTGGGTTCAATACGCCTTTCCCGCAGAAGCGCTCCGGCAGGCTCCTCGAAAACGTGCGAATTCAGTGAGGAAAACCTGTAGGTCTGGGGTCATGGGTATTCCGGTCCCAAAGGGCCGGGGCTTTTCCGGTAGGGAGGGTCACCACAAACGCTACTTTTGACTTTTCAGTGGGGAAATGGGGCGGGGCCCTCACTCCACGTTTATGGAGCACTCGTGTAAATCCTCTCACACTTCGATCCCCCTCAAATTGGAAGGGAGAGGAAGGGGAAGCTTCGGGCCCCCAGTTGCCACGGGACGGCCGGGGTGTTGGAAAATACCGGGGGAAGGGCAGCTTGCTGTGCTGCGCCAGGATTGACGCATCATGGGGGACATGACCCAATTGGTGCTTGTTTTCGCGATCTGCGCTACTGTATGGCAACAAAGGTCGTAAAAATCGCAAGACTTGGCAGGGGCACCCGGCGGGGTCCAGGTGGATGTAACTGTAAGGTAGGTAGTGGATCCCTGGACCACCGCAAACGATGGGAACAAACCCCGCCGGGAGCGGAGTCAAGTAGTCCCGGTTTTCACCAAGCCCCCCGCAAAACGGGGTGGACTTGCGCGGCGGGAAATTCTACCAGGTTGCACCCCTGACCCCCGGCGGGCTTGCGTTGGCGGGAGGTGCAGCGAGATACAGAATGTAAACCAAGAACGAGTCGTGGGGAGGGGAGGAAGGGCAGACAGCGGTAGAGTTCGGAGTCAAAAAAACAAAGGTCTGGGACACGAAAGGGAAGAACACAATTAAAGAACGCTTTTTCTAGGGCACGTGGCAACATAGATCCAGCAAGGAATGACCGTGGAGCGAAACCATAAATAGGGGAAGCACCACCCGACCCCGGCAGGCACCCGAGGGGGCGGCCACGGGTGCGCCCGCCGGCCGAGGAGCGGGACCACCCGCTACAAGGGGCCTAGAGGAAAATTATACTATAATCTTGAAACCATCTGATAAAGGCGGAAATATAGTTATACTCGATCATGAGAAATACTTAGGGATGTTCAATGATTTATTAAAAGTAAGCTACTATAGATTTCTTGTAAAAATCCTATGAAGTTTTGCTCGGAATTAAGCATTTTAGTAGAACTTTTTGAAAAAGATTTTATATTTAAAAAAGGGGGGAATTCATGATACCTAGGCATCCGATGATACCGGGGCTTTTATGCACCCCCTAAATACATACAGTGGGGGCCAAAAAGTTTGGCACCCCTGAAATTTTCTGTCAATAATCCCTCAGTTTCTTCCTGAAAATGTTGCAAACAAAATTCTTTGGTATATTTTTTTATTTAATTTGTCTTCAAGGGAAAAAACCACAAAAGAATTGCATAAAGCCAAATTGGATATAATTCCACACCAAACATAAAAAAGGGGGTGGACAAAAGTATTGGAACTGGTTGAAAAATCATGTGATGCTTCTCTAATTTGTGTAATTAACAGCACCTGTAACTTACCTGGGGCATTTAACAGGTGTTGGCAATAACTAAATCAAACTTGCAGCCAGTTGACATGGATTAAATTTGATTCAACCTCTGTCCTGTGTCCTTGTGTGTACCACATTGAGCATGGAGAAAAGAAAGAAGACCAAAGAACTGTCTGAGGACTTGAGACTCCAAATTGTGAGGAAGCATGAGCAATCTCAAGGCTACAAGTCCATCTCCAAAGACCTGAATGTTCCTGTGTCTACAGTGTGCAGTGTCATCAAGAAGTTTAAAGCCCATGGCACTGTGGCTAACCTCCCTAGATGTGGACGCAAAAGAAAAATTGACAAGAGATTTCAACGCAAGATTGTGCGGATGATGGATAAAGAACCTCGACTAACATCCAAACAAGTTCAAGCTGCCCTGCAGTCTGAGGGTACAACAGTGTCAACCCGTACTATCCGTCGGTATCTGAATGAAAAGGGACTGTATGGTAGGATACCCAGGAAGACCCCACTTCTTAACCCGAGACATAAAAAAGCCAGGCTGGAGTTTGCCCAAACTTACCTGAGAAAGCCTAAAACGTTTTGGAAGAATGTTCTCTGGTCAGATGAGACAAAAGTAGAGCTTTTTGGGAAAAGGCATCAACATAGAGTTTACAGGGAAAAAAAAGAGGCATTCAAAGAAAAGAACACGGTCCCTACAGTCAAACATGGTGGAGGTTCCCTGATGTTTTGGGGTTGCTTTGCGGCCTCTGGCACTGGACTGCTTGATCGTGTGCATGGCATTATGAAGTCTGAAGACTACCAACAAATTTTGCAGCATAATGTAGGGCCTAGTGTGAGAAAGCTGGGTCTCCCTCCAGGTCATGGGTCTTCCAGCAGGACAATAACCCAAAACACACTTCAAAAAGCACTAGAAAATGGTTTGAGAGAAAGCACTGGAGACTTCTAAAGTGGCCAGCAATGAGTCCAGACCTGAATTCCATAGAACACCTGTGGAGAGGCCTCAAAATGGCAGTTTGGAGAAGGCACCCTTCAAATCTCAGGGACCTGGAGCAGTTTTCCAAAGAAGAATGGTCTAAAATTCTAACAGAGCATTGTAAGAAACTCATGATGGTTACCGAAAGGGGGTTGTTCGCAGTATTTTGGCTAAAGGTTGGGCTACCAAGTATTAGGCTGAGGGTGCCAATACTTTTGTCCGGCCCATTTTTCGAAGCTTTGGTGAAATGATCAATGATTTGATTTTTGCCCTCATTCTGTTTCGTGTTTTTTTAATTGCAAGCAAAATAAATGATATAAAAATTTAACAAAGAATTTGTGATTGCAATCATTTTCAGGAAGAAACTGAGTATTATGTGACAGAATTGCAGGGGTGCCAATACTTTTGGCCACCACTGTAAGGGTCTTTCGCCACTAAAGGGCCGTCCAATAGTGTCGGGGGTGGAGTCCTTATAACAGAATGCTAGTATTTATCTTGACAGAGTCCTAAAGGACTTTGTCTCTGCATTGCCTTCTTACATCAAGGATACTCCAGACCTATTAAGAAAACTAGACGGCATGACGGTGGAAAAAAATACCAAGCTTGCGTCTATTGACGTAGAAGCTCTATATAGCATTATTCCACATGATTGTGGAGTATGAGCTATTAAATATTTTTTGTCAACTAGAGGCCTACAATTTCAAGCACAGAATGAATTCATTATTCGTCTGATTTGGTTCATTCTAAATCATAATTATTTCCTCTTCAATGTGAGAATCCACCACCAGCTCAGGGGTACGGCAATGGGGAGTCCCTGCGCTCCGACGTACTCAAACCTATACCTGGGCTGGTGGGAGGAGACTATTGTTTTTGTTGACGAAAACCTACCCCACACTAATAACATCTTGATGTGGGGTAGGTAAAATAAAACGATATTATCATTCTTTGGAATGGCTCGGTTCAGGACTTTAATTGCTTTGTGGACAAATTGAATAAAAAAGATATTGATATGAGGTTCACTTCATCTATTGATGAATTCTCTTTTTTGGATTTATTTATTTTAAAGGATAGAAGAGGGAACCTGCATACCAAAACGTTTTGGAAAGTAACGGCGACTAACAGCCTTCTTCGTTGGGAGAGCTATCATCCGTTAAGCTGGAAAAGGGGGATCCAATTGTCAGTTTCTGCATATGCGCAGAAACTGCTCAAGAGATGGGGACTTCTTTTTTCAAGCAAAAGCTCACAAGAAGCGTTTTACTGATCGTGGGTGTCCTGAGCAGGTGGTACATGATGCTTTTGAGGAGGTCTCTAAACACGACAGGTCTAGGATTTTGATCTCTAACACTTCAAGGATGGAAAAGGATCAGCTAGCAAGAATAGTGGTGGATTTTGATCAAGGGCATTGGGCCGCTAGACGGAGTATTATGAAATACTGGGATATCCTGTTAAGTAATATGGATTTGAAGGATATTTTACCCAAGATCCCACCTTTTACTTTCAGAAGGGGGAGATCTTTGCGTGATCGGCTGGTGCACAGCCTATATACTCCCATAAAACGATCAGGAACGTGGTTAGATCGTCGATCTCTAGGTACTTTTAAATGTGGCGATAACTGTATTGCGTGCCCGTTTATTGATCAATCAAAAATATTTGTAGACCATCAGACTGGCCGGACCTATAAACAAAAGGATTTTGCAAATTGCAAAACTGAAGGAGTGGTTTATTTGTGTACCTGCACATGTTTGCTTGCGTATGTGGGAAAGACCAAGAGACAATTGAGAAGAAGAATAGGGGAACATCTGGCGGACATCAGACATGGTAGAGATACATCTGTAGCCCACCACGTTAATGATTTTCATGATGGTGATCCTAACCATTTGAAATTTAAAGTAATTGAAGTCATCCGAAAATCACCCAGGGGAGGGAACTGGGATGCTAGGATTCTTAGAAAATAATCAGAGTGGATTTATAAGTTGCATACCATATCCCCCCTTGGGTTAAATGAGTCTCTGAATTTTGGCTGCTTTCTGTGATTTATTTTCCCATTTGTTTTTTTTGTTTTTTTTTCACTTTCACGTTTGTTATTTGGATCATTTGCATCTGGATCTTTTTCAAGGTAAATGTCTAGCTTGGGACTATCTCTCCGTGATTTTGGAGTTTATCCCTAAAATATATATTTCATGGTATTATTAAAGTGTTTACATATTTTTCTTAGTATCGTATTTTGCACTTCTTTTGGTTATTGGGCAATATACCGACATGTTGTTACTTTGGCTTTAAATTATTTCTATAGTGTATGTGCAGTTGTAGTTGTTTTGTGCGCTCTGTGGCGTCTGGATTATACGTGGGGCGCCGGTGGGCTGTGAATACAGAGCAGATAAGAAATGCATAGGTATGCTCATGCGCACTGATCGCTCCTTTTTTGTAACTAAGGAGTTATGTTGGGGGCGCACGTGGTGTTTGGCGTCCTGATGTTGTTGCACGGGCGCCGCTGTGAAACGCAACTTCAATGATGTGAGCATGCGCACTGAGAGCGTCTCCCTTTCAACCAGAAAGTTGTTCCCGTTGGGAGCACGTGTAACACGGCGTCCGGATGTTTACATGGTGGTATCGGGAAGCGCACACACAGGTAATTCATTCAGATATTTATTTTTTCTGTGCTGATGAATATGTGCATCTTCTCCATGTCGCTGTTTTATTTTTGTCCTTATTTAGGGGAGGGTCTATTTCTTTATAAGGAGCATTCTTGGTGACGGTGGTTGTAGTCTCTCCATCATCTCTATCAGGCTACCAAGCTATCACCACCTACTTGGTAGTTTTTTCTTTAGGCTACCGTGTTGTACCAATTCTTGTGGTTCGGATATCATATGTCCCCTGAGGAACCAGTATAGTACTGGGGAAACGTGTCAGGACTTATTTTGGGCACAATTTGTGTCTAGTGAGCAGTGGGGTGTGAATATTTTCCCTAATTGCTTGGCATTGTGGTGGTCATAATACAAGTATCGTTGGTTTATTGTTAGAGGTAGGGGTAGTCTTCAGATAGGCTGGGTCGCCCCTTTTGGGGCGGGTGCTCCTCCTTTTATAGGTATGGTGTAGTAGGTTCTATATACGTTGCATTTTTTTAGTGTTTGTATTCATCTTTAAGGCAACTAAGACGCTGACATAGTCTACAGAACCGTGAGTAACAATAATACCTTGTTGTGGTTATTTATATACTGTTATGTACAGTTATAATATTTATACCCCTTTTCTCTAAATTGGTGGTTAGCCTGTTAAAGGTTGTTTTGATATAGGTATCTTCTAATTTATCATTTTTAATGCATATCAATAAAATTTGTGATTTTATTTAGCAGGGATATATATTTTGTCTGTGAGCTAAAGGTCTGTTTGGGCTGAAAACGTTCGGGATAATGCTCAATGAAATGAGTCTCAAGTTTTGAGAAATGTTATTTACCCAGTTCATGATTTTGTATTATACACCTCAAATGTAATGAATAATATGTTTTTTTGCATGTTGAATTCTGTGAGTGCCGTTGGAATTTTTGGCATTTAACAGGTGTTAAATGTTATTCTCCTTTCATCATACCTGCAATCTAAAATCCGTAGTTGGAATAAACTATAGCTTTCCACTGTGGTGCAGATTAGCTTGGAGAAGATGTCATTGCTTCCTAACAGTATATATGTACTTCAACTGACCCAAACATATCTACCATCATGCTTATTGCAATATATTATTTGTGTGGGAGGCTGCAGACTCCTTGTCTCTGCTAAGTTTTTGACTGCCCCTAGGGACGAGGGTGACGTTTACAGATATTTTACCTTGCGGGTCAGCTAGCCCATTTGGTTAGATGGGGTTCAGAGGAAAGGATTAGGATCCAAACATATAAAGTCTCCCCATTCAGTAGCCACTACCTGCATCGCTTTCATCTTCTTTTTTGTGATACACTTTTGGTTAATGGCAACCTGTGCAACCATCCTATTTTAAGACAAGCCCTATTGGTTTGAAACTTGGCAGCCTGCTCGTTTTAACTCGAAGGGTGTAGATCACCACTGTCCACTATGGCATTGTAAATTACTTACAGGTCTAATTTTTGTCCCAAGCATTAAACTGGAATGCAAGGGGTTAGTGGCATATCTCACAACTCTGTTCAGATTCCGGTATCAGACCCTTTCCGAATCTACAGATAGAATTTGAATTGCCGGCCTCTCAGCTATTCATCAGCTAAAAAAAACCCAATTAAACTTTTGCATTTTCCCAAAAAATTTTTGGTTTTAAAAAAGAAAGGGAAAATTAAAAAATTTTTTCGGGGAAACAAAAATTTAATTTAAAACCCCCTTTGTTGGGGGAAAGGGGGGTTTCAATGAAAGGGTTTCCCCCAAGTTTTTTTGGTGTTTGGGGGGTTTTCCAAAGGACCCCGGGGAAATTTGTTTTTTCCCAAAATTGAAAGGGAAAAAAACCCGTTTTTTTTTTTTTTGGGGGGGCCGGTTGGACTTTCTTAAAGGTTGGGGCCGGTTGGAAAATTTTTTGGGCAAAAACCCCCCTTTTTTTTTAAATGATTTTACCTTCCCCCTTTTCTCAAAACCTTTCCCCAAAAAAACCCCCCCGGGTTTTGGGTCCCAATAGTTTTTTCCCTGTTTTCCAAAAATTTTTTTGTTAATTTTGTTTGAAAAGTAAAATAGTTCCTTTTAAAATAAAATTTTTTGATTTCTCAACGGGGCCCTTTTTAACATATTCCCTCGCTTTTGGGGCAAAAAATTTAATTTAAAGGGATTTTGAGAGTTGTTTTAAGGACTCCCCCCCTTTTGGGGAAACGATTGCGTTTTTCCCAATTAATTTATAAACCAGGCGGGTAAAACTTTGGGGGGCCTTTGTTGGATGGGGTTCAGAGAAGGTAGGAAAAACAAAAATTCCCCAAAAGTAGCCCATTGCACCTTTCCTTCTTTTTTGGGAACATTTTTTTTTGGGGGGCCAACCGGGGGGGGCCCCCAAACCCTTTTTCCCCTAAAAGCCCTTTGGTTTTGAAACTTAAAAAACCTCCTGGTTGTTTTTTGGGAAGGGTTGACACCTGTAAAAGGGTTTAAATTCCCATTAAAATTTTGTAAGAATTAAAAAAAGGGGTTAGTGGCTTATCTCACAACCTTTTTCGTTTCCCGGGGTTTTCCGGGGCCCTTTTTCCGGGAATTTTTACAAAATTAAATTTAAAATTTCCCGGGGGCCTTTTCAGCAAATTAAATCTTTTTTAAGTTTAAAACATTGCTACTTTTTTTCCCAAATTTTATAAAAATTTGATTCATTTTTTCCTCTCCCAAAATTTTACTTTATCCTTTTCAAATCTGGACTTTAAACCCTCTCTTTTACTTCCTTCTCTCACAAAAGAAATAGGGAATAAAAATTGGGAAAAAACCCTCGGGGAGCTTTGGGAAGCTAAATTTGGCCCCCCCAAAAACCAAGGGAATACCCTTTTAAACTAAATTGATAGCCCAAACACAGCTTACTTTTTCCTGCATAAAGGGGTTATTATGCCAAAAACCCCCGGGATTTAAATTAATTTTTCCCCAAAAGTGGGTAGCTGAAGTTACCCCCAAAATGTCGCTACCCCCCTTTGGAAAAACCTTTTTCCTTTTTAAAATTTTCCCATGTCCGCAAAGGTGATGGCCCCCCGGGGGGGGGTTTCCAGGTCATTAAAATTTTTAAAATGATTGATGGGTTTCTTTTGCCCCCATAAAATCGTAAAAAAGGTTTTTTTTTCCCTGATTGGAAAGTTAAAAATATATTTTTCTATTTTTTCTGGTGGAAATCCTTAAAATTAAAATAGAAAAGGGTCAAAATTTAAAAAAACCTGTTTTTATGCCCCCCGAAAACTTCCTTAATGGTTGGGCAATTTGGTTAAAACCCAATTTTTGCCACAAAAGGGAAGGGGGGCTTATAGGAAAGAAGGCTCCCCTTGGGAAAGGTTTATAATACCCGGGGAGTGGGTTGGTTAAAAATCCCCTGGCAGGGGTTTTGTAAATATCGGGGCTCTTTTCCCTTTCCACCACCCTTGAAAACCCCTTGGGAAAACTTTTTTTTGAAACGTGTCTTGCACTGGGCCCTTTTTTGCCATTAATTTTTTTTTTTTTTTCTTTGAAAAGGAAATAAAAAACCTTTTTTGGGTTGAAATGCTTTCCCGGTTTATTTGTTTATTTGACATTTTTGTTTGCCTCCTTTTTTTATGGGTCCTTTTTTTTTTTTTATACCCCTTGTTTTTTTTTTTAAAAACCCCCCCCAAGCAACTCCAACCCTGTTGTTTAAAATTGTATTGTTTTACATAAATTTCGTATTGAAAAACTTTTTTAATTTTGTTTTTCCTTAATTTTGGCATGTGTCCCCAAATTTATTTTCTTTTTTAAATTAAATTTTAATTTAAATTGAAAAAAAAAAATATAAAAAAAAATTTACATAAAATGTGTTTTGAGTGATAGCAAAACAAGAAATTTAAAGCAGCAAAAGTTTGATTTTTTTTGTGGGGCCCCCAAAGATTACTTTGGGTTTGGTAAAATTGGACAAATGTTTTCCGTGCCCAAAATGAAAATATTTGGGAAGAGTGAACCAATGGGGAAAAACAGAAAAAGGAAAATTTGTTTGCAATATAAACGGCCTGAGGAGTCAAAAGCAAGGAGTGGGTTTGTCCTTTTTGGGTTTGGAGTCGAAAATTGTTAAAAAATATCCCCAAAACTAAAACTCCCAAAAATATAAATTAATTGGGACAGTTAGTTAAATTGCCGGGGGGAAAAGCAAAAAAGAATTGGGTTTTTGGTCAGTGCTAATCCCCCAAAATAAAGGGGGTTTTTTAATTTTTTTTGGGACAAAATTTTTTGGTTTAAAACCATGGGCGGGCCAAAGTTTTTTGCCGTAGGAAAAAAAATTCCGCCCCATAGCAAAAACGACCACCAGTTTTTCATTAAAATTTTTTTCCCCTTCTTTCAAAAAAGTAAAAGATTTCAACCTTTCTTTCCAAAAGGGGGACTGTTTTTCTTGGGGGAAATTTCCTTTATACCCGAAATTGTTAGAAAAATTTGCCCACATTTTGGTAAAACCCCCTTTGGGGGCCTTCCAACCCAAAATTTTTGGGGAAAATCAGTTTAACCCAAAATTGGGGGGATTTAAATGGAGGGCGTTTATTTTTTCTCATAACAAATTCATAGACTTGCTCTACAAATGTTACTCAGTACGTTTTTGTATTTTTCCCCACTTACTGCAGCTTTTTGCTGTTTAATTTTCTGTGTTCTAAAGTTGTATCCAATAAATATATTTTACACTTAGAAATAAAAGGGTAACAATGTAATGAACTTTTGACATTCAGGCTTTATATCTCACCATCCAATACAACTTTGAAAGTGAGACTACTATTATTTTAGAAATAACCATTTTAAATATCCTATACATAACTGTGACCTGCAACAATTTAGCATATGCTTAGTTACTCAGATTCTTGTCATGTAACTGCATTGTTACTGTTTTGATCCCGAAGGTGGAACAATCTTTTTCTTCTTGTTACTACAAATTATAACCTGTTTTCACATTCCCTAATAGCTCAGTGTGTTATTAAAGTGATTCCCAAGCAAAAGGTCACTGGTTCGAATAAGAGAAGCAGCCATGAAGAAGATTTCCCAAGAAGAAACCGCATCATCCAGCTCATCGATAGCGTCTCTCGGCCAAGAAAATTGCCAAACTGCATCATGTGATGCCATGACAGATGGAAGAATACAAAATTAAGTCTGTCCATCCATTCAAAAGCCAAGAGGTGGACATCCAAGCAAACACGGCAGTGCATGTGGCTCGTATGCTTCATAATGGTGAGATCACAGACATCCATGCAAGCACAATGCAACACGCATTACACAGGTCTGCAATGTTGGCCTGAAAAACCGTGAAGAGGCGTCAATCTTGTCATAAGAAGTGTTGGGTCGAGTTTGCAAAAAAAAATATGAAAAAAATGGAAACAGGTGATTTGGAGCGATAAGACGAAAGTCAATAAACTGGACTCTGATGGGTGCAAATGGGTCTGGAAGAATCAAGAGAAAAGGGGGCTAATGGATCGAAAAATTTAAGGACCGGTCAAGTTGTTGGAGGAAGCCTGATGATATAGAGTTGTTTCACAGCCAAATGTGTTGGATACTTGACAAGGAGCGATGGTGATCTCAATGCTGAGCTATATGTGAGTATCCTAACAAGATGAGTTACTTCGTATACATAGACCCGAAGCATACGTCGTGTTTGGCGAAGAAATCGTTCAATGACAATGGAGTTGCTGGATTGGCCTCTACAGTCCCCAGACCTCAGCCCAATTCGAACACTTGAGGATAGAGATGAAGAAAAAGCTGTATTCTTACCCAAGTGAGTCGACCAGTCTGTACCAACATTGGGAACATGTAGGAGAGACCTGGGAACAGATTTCAGTCGAGACATGTTGGAATCTGATCGAGAACCCATAAGGATTCAGGCAGTGTTTAAACAAGATAATAAAAATTAACATTTTACATTTTTAGGAGCAAAACAGTAACAATGCAAGTACATGACAAGAATCTGCATAATTATGTAGATGCTAAACAGTTGCAAGTAAGTCAAAGTTATGTATAAGATAGCCAATATGATTGTCTATAAAATTATGGTAGTCCTACATTCAAAGCTGTAGTGGATGGTGAGATATGGAGCCTGAAAGTCACAAGTTCAAAACATTGTTACCATTTTGCTTGTCAGTGTATGTTCTACCTAAATAGTTTGATTATTGTATCATAAAGGTGATAAAAGCCTGATGTGACCAATTTACTACTATGAAGTATCACTTAAACAAGTGCCATGCATGAGGGAGTGGGAGTTGGAGAAATTAAGGAGTCGGAGCTTTGGCTTACCGACTCCACAGCCCTGGTCAATATCGTGCACAATGGAACACATCAAGTATTGTGGTGTAAGAGGGGATGCAAATTATTACTGAGAGGTTGGTTGGTAATTTATTCTGATCGAAGACCACTCTGGACGGAATGTATGGAACACATATTAGTTACAAGCGATCAGTGTACTTATAATTTGATCATGGAATTGATGGTCATAATACACATAGTGGAAGGATATGTTATCTCCATGGATGTACAGAAGCATCGAATCCATAACCTCCAGGTAACATTAGCAGTTGTCACACGTGCTCTCTTTACTGAACGCAAATCTTCTTGGTAAACACAGTTAATTGGCAAGTGTACGACAGGAGAATTGGTTTCTTTCCAGGCTATCTTACACAGCAACCATCAGCTGCAAACTGATCTTTATTAGCCCTAAAAAAACGATCATCAAAAAGCGGGGAAATGAGTTGGAAAGTTGTTGGTATCCATACTTTTTAAATTTATACTGTCTAGGGAATGCCTCCAAAGGGTGGAGTGCCCTTTTAGGGGCAGATCTTCTGATTTATATGAAGGGAATAACAGGGACATTGTGAAGGCACTATTCACTTTTTTTTTTTTTTTTTGCAAAGATCGTAAGAAAGCATGAAGAAACAGAAAATAAATGTGACAATTCTGAAACAATTATCGTGAAGTCATATCCACAGGTCACAAATTAAATCCTTATTCCTGCACCCTACCATATAACAGAGTGAACTGCCCTGCCATATAAGTACCTGCTTTATTATATATGCCTCATATATTGTCTGTCAAGCACTATGGGAGCCCCATGGTGTAGGACAGACCACATATGAGGAAATGAGCTATTGATAAAAGTCCTATGGAACTTTTTGTACTCAGTTGATTAATATAATGATGAATCTAATTATATGGAAGTGCTGTTGACTTTTTGTTGCTATATCCACAGGTCACATGAGTGTAAATGATTATGAACCATATATTCGTCTTTTGCATTTATAAATGCAGAAAATAAATGTGTATTTTTTACGCATTAAGACAGGGATTATTTTCTTTCTTAATCAATACTATTAAAAGTTATATATTAGTCTTTATTTGCTGTCTGTGATGTGGAAATAACCCAAATGTCTCTTTGTGGAAGTCCGATTTTTTTATGGGTGCCTAATATAACAATAACTAGCCAAGCATCTGACTGTAGGGTCATATCTCATACACACTCTATTTACCCAGATTTTAAAGTATAGAAAGGTGGCAAGATGATTATGTGCTACATTATGTCCTAGCAAACAAACAGAGAATCCCACCCACATGTATTATACAGAACATTACTCTAGACTTGCCGTGCAAAATCCACAGGACAAATTTGTGGCCATATTTCAAAACACTCTTCTGCTTCTAATGTGGCAGAATCCAACGTAAAGAGGTTGGCACCAATTGTGCAGTATGTGTACAGTGAACAACATCCTTATTTCATATTAAATGAAAGTTATATAAAGATATTATAAAGCTGCTAAAGTTTCTCATTATAATGAACCAACCAGAAGTTTTATGGAATCCTCATCGACCCAGGTTTTATTTCAGAAATAAATGTATTTGTTTTATGACACTGTCGATCCATAAATAAATCACAAGAAATCAAGAACATGTTTCACTTTAATTTGTATCAATCTTTTTAGTGCCATACAATCTTTAGGCCTCAAATATAAAGTGATACAGTTATAAAGGAATATGCCAGTTACTTTTTAATTAAAAGGAAAGACTTTCCATTCACTGCATGACGGGTCAGTGAAGTATTAATGCAAGTTTCCATTTCTTGTATTTGATTAGAGATCCAGATGCTTGTTTGTGTCTTTTTGGTGAAGGTTTTTCTTCAATTACATAATTCTCAGGCCTTGAATGTAAGACTCCAGGGTCTAGAAGATCACGAACAGGACAACCAGTTAACATTTTACCAATAACAATCTATAAGTAAATTGTTTTAAAAAAATGTTTGTTGCAGGATAACTATTTTAGAGGCCACACAAGGTTTAGATAAATGCAATGACATAATTGTTACTGTTTTTTGGGGTCATCTGACAACTGATATAACAATTCAAAAGAAATCTGGTTAAACAGATGGCAGCAATACATTAACTTTCTCACAGCTTTTTATATCCACTGACAACGCTTAAAAAGTCTGCTGCTGCAAACTGTGTGTGACTGCTGCAGCTAATCAGTGGTTTCGGCACTCACGTACCATTTTTTTAACATCATCGCTCAAGAGCAGCGATGTCAAACAAAGAAAAAGTGTCGGACAACTCCTTTAATTCAAACTCAAGGACAGTTTTAAGTCATACTGAGTATTTTTTTTGTAATCAAAAGCTGGTAAATCTTGCAAAGTAAAACCATAGTTACTCTGTGCACTTCAGGAACGGATTTGAGCAACCACAATTTTTAGTCTTTATTCAAACCAACAGCATTATCTATCAAAAAGCAACAGGAATTTGTCAGAAGGCAACTAACGATAGTGTGAGCAAAGCCTTACAGAGTAACTAGAATACTTATAACTGTAAAGCAGCAACAGCTGAAACTCACCTTAAAGTCCCAAATAGTCATCGCACCATCAATGCCTGTGGTACAAAACTTGCGGCAGTCAGATTTATCCCCATCATAAATGGACACCTGACTGTAACACAACAACAGAAATGGTATATTTAAATTGCTTAGTATTAAAAATATAGTTTTACTTTACTGCTATTACTAAAAAAAAAATAAAAAATAAATGGACAAAACTATCAAGAATATCAAAACAGCTTTATGGGGGCAACATTCCTCCTTGAGGAAAGCACCATAAAAGTTTATGGAGACGTATAGACCATGTAATGCTGCCTGGGATCATATGACATGTAAATAATCTCTAAGGAGAGTTGTGTTCCATAAGGAAAACTCACTTATCTGCAGACAGCTGTTTCAGGGCCCACAGCTTGCGCACAGCAGTCATCTGGCAGGTTGGGCAAGAGACCTTTGATGTACATCTTAATAGTGCTTTTCTCA
>JAODAL010029030.1:0-52328 GCA_025379985.1 Phyllomedusa bahiana | reverse complement strand
TAAAAACCCTTTTAGACCCTTTCTTTGGCAAGGCCTAATAGGTTTTATACATGGATGTCATAGCAACTATTATCACCCTGGGTCAAAAATTTAGATGCTGTGACTGCTGTTAACAATGGGATATACAGTTGAAACCAGAAGTTTACATACACTTTATAAAAAGACGCATATGCATGTTTTTCTCACTATCTGACATGAAATCAGAATAAACCTTACTCGTTTTAGGTCAATTAGGATTACCAAAATTTTTTATAATTGCCAATTGCCAGAATAATTAGAAAGGGATACATTTTTAAGACATTTTTATTACTTTCTGCAAAGTGAAAAGTTTACATACATTTAATTAGTATTTGGTAGCATTGCCCTTAAACTGTAGGACTTGGGTCAAACATTTTGGATATCTTTCCACAAGCTTCTCAAAATAGCTTTTAAGAATTTAAGCCCATTCCTGCTGACAGAACTGGTGTAACTGAGCCATGTTTGTAGGTCGCCCTGCTTGCACCTGTCTTTTCAGCTTTGCCCCTACATTTTCAATAGGATTGAGATCAGGTCACTCCAAAACATTGACTTTGTTATCCTTAAGTCACTTTGTAACCAGTTTGGCAGTATGCTTCGGGTCATTGTCCATTTGGAAGACCCATTTCTGCCCAAGCTTTAACTTCCTGGCTGATGTCTTGAAATGTTGCTTCAGTTTTGCCACACAATCTTCTTTCCTCATGATGCCATCTATTTTGTGAAGTGCACAAGTCCCTCCTGCAGAAAAACAACCCTACAACATGATGCTGCCACCCCTGTATCTCACAGGTGAGATGGTGTTCTTAGGCTTCCAAGCTTTTCCCTTTTCCTCCAAACGTAACAATGGTCAATATGGCCAAACAGTTCAATTTTAGCTTTGTCAGTCCACAGGACATGTCTCCAGAAATGTAGGTCTTTGTTCCTGTGTGCATTTGCAAACATGAATTTGGCTTTTATATGTTTCTTTTGGAGTAATGGCTTCTTCTTGGCAGAGTGGTCTTTCAGCCATGTTGATACAGTACTCGTTTCACTGTGGACAAGGACACAATCTTACCAGCTCCCGCCCGGATCTTCGCACGGTCTTTTGCTTTTGTTCTTGGGTTGATAAGTGCAGGTCGGACCAAAGCACATTCATCTCTGAGACACAGAATGTGTCTCCTTCTTGAGCGGTATGATAGCCGGACGTTCCCATCTTGCTTGTACTTCCATATAATTGTTTGTACAGATGGAAGAGGCACCTTCAGGTATCTGGAAATTTCACCCAAGGATGATCCAGACTTGTGAAAGTCCACAATTCTTTACCTGATATCTTGGCCGATTTCTTCAGACTTTACCATTATGTTACACACAGAAGCAGTGTGTTTCTGGTGTGCACTAAAATACATCCACAGATGTGACTCTAATTACCTCAGATGTTGCCAATAAACCAACTATCCAAAGACATGACATCATCATATCGGCTGTCCCAAATTGTATAAATAGTTGCAAAACCATGGCACACCATAAGGTAGATGCAAATAGTGTAAATATTTATTAATATTAACCAGAATATTAATTAAAATTTAGAGAATGGGGTACAATTGGATTAAAGAAAACATACTGAACAAGTGATTTACATAAATGATGTAAAATGGGACAAGGGAGTCATTGATGTCAATACCAGTGCAACGTTTCGGCGAATGCCTTTATCAAGTGACATCTGTGTAGAAAAATACATAAAAATCAGTAACATATATAACTTAACATATAGAAAGAATATAGAAAGGTAAATCACATGTGAACATATAAGAGACTAAACATGTAGATGGTTTGCAGACTGATACATGTAGTATAAAATAAGAAAACAGGGAGAGGAAAGTAGAACAGCTCACATACAAGAGAATACATAGTAAATAGTGATGAGGGATTACGTCATCGGGTCGATAGTCGATATCGTCAATTATCAAGATAATTTCCGATAGTCGATAATAGATTATCGCCGATGACCATTAAAGTCTATGGGAGAGGAACAACACCTTCATTCTTACACCCAAACAGGGCTGGAGAAGCTGGAATTAACATCCAGAACAGTAAAATTGATATGTGCTACATCTTAGTCAACACACTTATGTTATAAAAGTCACAGAAAAAAAGTCACAGACCATTCATTATCCCTGTCTTGTACCACAGCATGACCCTTAAACCTGCATGACCCACAAATTAAAAAGTGCCAGAAGGCAGTATTACTTGAACCACCATTTTAGTTGAACTGCACATTGACTATCCCTGTCCTGGAACACAGCATGACCCTTAAATCTACATGACCCACAGATTAAAAAGTGCCGGAAATGGAGTCTTTCAACCACCATTTTAGTTTCACTGGACATTGACTATACCTGTCCTGGGCCACAGCCTGACGGTCCTGCAACCGACGATCCGCTGGCTTGTGTGTTGTCGCCAGCACTGGAAGGACACCCCGCTTTGCTCGCTTACCACCTGCATTTAGCTCCATGTTCAGAAAGATAAAAAAATTTAAGAAGGTATGGAAGGGACGCCAGAGCAGCAGACAAGTTCCAGGATGACTTTTGACATGTGGAGAAATTACCTGGGCCTCAATGCCACCCGCCATGCCATCCTGAAGAGCAACCACGATGGTGCAAGCAGCCAAGGAGCATCTGCAGATCCTGGCACCTTACCCCCAAGTCAGATACCTGCCAAGCCAGCTCCAGCAAAAGATGTCTACCAAAGAGACAAGAGGGACAGAAGTCACCCCCTGCCACCTGGAGCCCCAGGACCCAAACCCAGAGACCCTGACCCCTCCAAGGGGGACTCTGACTTTACCCACTGCCCTTCTGCAAGCACAATGGGGAGGCCCGCAGCTTCTACACTGCCCACAGCCTGAAGGACTTGACTGGCAAGGTGATGTGCCCAATTCTGAGCAGGTACACCTGCCCCCAGTGTGGGGCATCAGGGGACCAGGCCCACACCAGGAGATTCTGCCCTCTGACCAAGGATACCTACACCTCAGTGTACCAGACCCCAGCCAGGATCCCTGAGGCCAAGAAGACCAAGTAGATGACACTGTGATGGGGGCACATTGGTCCAGGATATGTCTACCCCCAGGAACCCATATGGCATTCAGTGGGCACTGGACTGTGGCTGATTTAACCCTTGTGGTTGCTGGTTTGCACTTTTTCATGTTATGTAAAGTTTTATAAGACTTTATTCTGTCATATATTGTTATTTATTCGGGCACCATGCCGCCGGGCGGTGCCCACTTGTATTATTATATCAGTTCTGTTGAAGTAAAGTTACTCATGTTAAAAAAAAAAAAAAAAAAAGGTATGGAAGAGTTTTTGACAGTCTCTTATAAATCCCTCTAATTTCCTACAGCCAACTAGGATTAGAAACTGAAATGTTTCTAGCGAATACCTGTGAAATGCGGTCTGGTGGAAGAACCGTAAGACAAAATCAACAGTGTTCTTCCTTCAGTCCCAGGGACTTACAACTGCCCAGTAGGACTAGGAATTGATAGTTTTCAACAAACTTTCATACAAGTACACTATCTGCGCCAAACTGAGATTCAACGAGCGCAATAAAACTATTCAGAAATTACACGGATGAGAAATTGCATTTTTGGCAGCAATGACAAACGAGAACAGTTGCTAGAAAATTTTTCTATCAGAATTGTCGTACAACGTGGCTATTTGAAAAAAAACTAGGGCCGCACCACGTGCAATACAGCTATTTAAAAGTTATATGGATAACAAACGGTGGTTTTTGCACCAATGAAATACACCAACAGTAACTACAAAATTTCTGTATTTAAATTTAAGTACAAGTCGGCTCTTTGAACATAACTGGGCCGCACCAAAATAAAAAAAACACCTATTTGATATGTATACGGCTAATAAAAGGGGGTTTTTGCACCTATGAAATACACCTGCGGTGACTAGAAAAGTTCTGTATCCTATTGTAAGTAAAAATTGGGTCTTTGAACAAAACTGGGCTGAGCCAAAGTGAAAAATACGTAATTAAATTCTGTACTGATAATAGGTGGTTTTTGCACCTATGAATTACACCTGCGGTGACTAGAAAAGTTTTGTATCCTATTGTAAGTAAAAGTGGGTCTTTGAACAAAACTGGGCTGCACAAAAGTGAAAAAAAACCTACTTAAATCATGTACGGATAATAAAAGTTGGGTTTTGCACCTATCAAATACACCTGCAGTTACTAGAAAAGTTCTGTATCCTAATATAAGTACAGGCTGCACAAAATACAAGGTACTATTTCACCAAAAACTGACCAAAAACTGGTAATAAAAAGCCATTTCAATGCAGGGTCAAAGCAGTCTGGACTGCACAATATACACTCTCCTTTCAAAAGCCTGCCTGTCTGTCTGTGTTTGCCCGCACACCCCCCCCCCCCCCCGCGGCTGTACGCGCTAGACGCTTCTTTCAAAGTCTCAGCCTAACTGACTAAAAACTGAAATTCTCTAATCTACCTGTGTTCTAATGTTCACAGCTAAAAGCATAGTTGCCTGTGTGAACAAAGAGAACTGTGTCGCTGAGCTATATTGAGGAGAAAGCTGACTACACGTCCTGCTCTTGTGAGACACAGACACGCTGATGCTGAACAGGAAGGGCTGTTCTATGTAAAACGAGGTCATGTGATTTTTCCAGCCAATGACAACCATACACATCACAGTCATGACGTCGCACACCCAGCTCACCCTGCTCTATTCTCTAAGCTGATTTGCTGGCCGCTAAAATGCCAGGAAGCGCCGAAAATGGCGCAATAGTGATAGATTATGCGCAAATTCTCACTTAAATTATCGCGTGATCGTAAAATTCCGATCAACGTAAAAACCGTGCCGATTTCAACTTTGTCAATTATAATCGCTCAACACTAGTAGTAAATCTTACCAAATCAGGAGGTAAAGGAAAATATAGCAAATGCAGAAGGTATATATAAATCCAATGTATGCTGGAAAAAGTAAACAAGTCAAAGTGTAAATAAATGAGGAAATATAGCAAAGGAATATATAGGATAATAGCTCAGTGTGGTGCAATACATACCACAACGCAGCAAGGAGAAATCTCCACAAGAAGTAGCTAGCAATAGCTCCACAGTTAGTGGAGACAGATGAGCACAGGCTAGAATAAGGAAAGGAAATCCAGTTAGTGGGATTACCTGGAGAGGCACTATAGTTAAGATAGGCTGATGGAGGTAGAATAAGCGCAGAAAAGTACCATGAGATGAAGCAGAAACGGACGAGACGTCCGATGAGAAGTGTGAGGTTATCAATTAGTAAGATACAATATATACGGGGCACAAAGTAAATGGAAAAGCCGATGTAAATACAATCGCAAAATAACATAATTATACATGCCTTTCTAATTTTGTCATTTATTTACTAAAATGCCCATGCGGCTTGGCTTACGTGGGTCAAACCACACAAGCCGTCAAGAACCAAATATCTAAACATTAATCTACCATACGATGCAAAGAGACTCTACTGCCAATACTTGCTCATTTTGTGAAACATAATCACCTTCGCTCACAATTGAGATTTCAAGTTATAGAACACATTCCGGCTCTGCATCGTGGTGGCAATCGTATTGCCACTTTACTTAAACGTGAACGCTTTTGGATTCATACTTTACGGAGTATGATGTTAGATATTAATTATTACATTTCTGGTTCTTAGATGGATATTTCCGTTCTTTTACAATGTATAATAACATCAGTTCATTTCTCCCGGGTATGTTATTTTGCGATTGTATTTACATCGGCTTTTCCCTTTACTTTGTTTACGGTTATATTCCATTTTGTATGTTGTGTCCATTCACTATTTTTGTGATTGCTATTGTATCTTACTAATTGATAACCTATTTATGTATTATTCAAATCAATGTATCTCTTTATTTACAGATCAAATGATGTTTTCTACTTCATCCAATACTGGTATATGTTCATGATTCCCCTAATTCCATTCTTATTATTCTTTTTTCCCCTCATGTGTCTATTTTTTTATTTTCTTTATTCTCTCTTTGTTTTCGATTCTATATACTCCCTTTTGTCTATATTCCGCTCCTCTGTACGCTCCTTCTCCGCTATTTATCTTCCTCTATTCTCTTTGAGTTTATAGCGCCTTTATTCTTATTCTACTACATATGCGCGCACTACGGCGCCTATCTGATATGTTTTAAATAGTAAGTCTCCCTTTTGACCTTCTGCACATTCGCGGACCTGCTGCACATGCACGAAGGGCTTTTTCCGGATGCTCACACAGCGATTAGTTGCCAGCCGCTCACACTTCTCATCGGACGTCTCGTCCGTTTCTACTTCATCTCAAGGTACTTTTCTGCGCTTATTCTACCTCCATCAGCCTATCTTAACGATAGCACCTCTCCTGGTAATCCCGCTAACTGGATTTCCTTTCCTTATTCTAGCCGGTGCTCATCTGTCTCCACTAACTGTTGAGCTATTGCTAGCTACTTCTTGCGGAGATTTCTCTTGCTGCATTGTGGGATGTATTGCATCACACTGAGCTATTATCCTATATATTCCTTTGGTATATTTCCTCATTTATTTACACTGTGACTGGTTTACTTTTTCCAGCATACATTGGATTTATATATACCTTCTGCAGTTGCTACATTTTCCTTTACATCCTGATTTGGTAAGATTTACTACATATTCCCTTGTATGTGAGCTGTTCTACTTTCCTCCCCCTGTTTTCTTATTTTATACTACATGTATCAGTCTGCACACCATCTACATGTTTAGTGTCCTTACTGTCTCTTATATGTTCACATGTGATTTACTTTTGCATATTCTTTCTATATGTTTCGTTATATATGTTACTGACTTTTATGTATTTTTCTACACAGATGTCACTTGATAAAGGCATTCGCTGGTATTGACATCAATGACTTCCTTGTCCCATTTTACACCAATTATGTAAAGCACTTGTTTAGTCTGTTTTCTTTAATCCAATTGTACCCCATTATCTAAGATTGAATTAATATTCTGCTTAATATTAATAAATATTTACACTATTTGCATCTACCTTATAGTGTGCCGTGGTTTTACAACTATTGATCTGGATTACTTCTCCACGTTTGCACCCATATCAATCCCCTTCCCTTCCTCCTCTTCCCTACAGGTGTGCGTGACCATTTAACCTTAAAGGGGTTGTCTCGCTACAAAGAATAGCTTTCAAATTGTAGGGAACACAAAATAAAGACATTTTCCAAATATATTGCTTTGTTCATCTGTTTTCCTTAAGGAGATACAAGTGAATTTATGACCTCCCTGGCTATTTCAGTTCCCTCAGTAACTGACCTGTGTATATCTCTCCCCCCTGCTGTTTGTTCTATGTGATAGCAGTGAGTGATGTCATCACACAGGTCTTGGCAGCCTCTGTGCTGCTGGGCAGTAAAAAGCTTGATTTATCTAAAATAAACAGCACTGTAATTAGGGCTTTTGTTTGAGGGATCAGATAAAGCCTTCTGCTAGTAGTTTCAGAAGCTTCTGAGCTAATCTGATCTAATTAGCAACTGAAAACACAGCGTTGAATACAAGCACGTATGCAAATTAGTTAGTCTGAACCAGGAAGTGACAGAGTGTTTTATTCCTGCATCCTATGAAACTCTGTAGGGAGACAACTCCTTTAAATCCAAATTATATAAAGGCATAGTAATCCTAGTGTATGTAAACTTTTGCCTTTGCAGAAAGTAATAAAAATGCCTTAAAAACTCTCTCTCATTATTCTGGCATTTCATGTCAGATAGTGAATAAAACATGCACATGCATCTTTTTATATAGTGTATGTAAACTTCTCGTTTCAACTGTAGATGGTACTGCATTACTGTCACTGGCTCGTTGTAACCCAGATGCGCAACTACAGCTCTGTAGTGATGGGGGCCTCAGCATCCTTCTTGCTCAGGGGTCTGGTCATGGGTTTGACTGCTGTGACCCCTATAGCAACACCACTGTGTACAAGCAGATATATTCCAAATATTTGCATTATTGCAGTATGTAAGATACACCTAGAGGATTTGTTTTAGAATATTTTCCCTTATTAAATCTTCCATTTTTTATTTTTGGTGACAGTACTTTCACAAAAAGAATGTCCCTATGAGATAAGTTATACATTTAGTCCTACTATATCTCTATGTCCCTATATAAAATGATATGCCTCTGTTTATGTAATGAATCACAGAAAGTTAACCTCCAATGCTCAAGTATATTTTTAGAAAACTAAATAAGTCTCTGGTGTAGAAGTTTAATTGAGTACAACATACATTTTTATTAACTGCAGAAATAGAAATGAAAAGACATCATGCCCAATTAAAAATATACAGCAGAACCTATGAAAGTGGCAAAATAATCAGAATTGTAGTAAAAATCAACTCAATCAGTGTATTTATCTCAGATCTAAGCTGCCATATTTTATCAGTAGTAGCGTTGATCGAACTGTTGGAGAAAAGATAGGTTCGAGTCGAACATCTATATATACACTTCTCTCTTTTTTATTACATATATCTTGTGCCACGTGCAGAGTTATAATATTTAGCATTTGAACATGGAGAGAACTAGAGGTGGTAAGCGAACAAGGAGAGGCGTAGAAAGTGGAGATAGAGGTATGAGACAATGCACTCCTTCCAGTGCTCCGGACAACACACAAGTAAGCACATCATCAGTCACAGGACCGTCAGGCCTGTCATCGCTTGCTCAGTTCCCTGTGCATCTCTGCACAGCGTTGCCAATCTGTTCTTCAATGGTTATCAGACAAATACCAATATCTTCTAATGTGTCAAAGGGGCTTTTGAGCCCCCTCAGGATGCAGGGCCCTGTAGCAGTTGCTACCGCTACACCTCCTATAACTATGCCCCTGCCAGCTGAACCTCCATGTTCCCCATTGGGATGTTCTTGCTGCCACCAGATATATCACATGTACAAAGCTTGCAAGCAGAGGCGTAACTTGAAGTTCTTTGGGCCATGGTTCAAAAAGTGAAATGGGGCTCCTGCTAGTTACCAGGTGCCGTTTCCAATACCGGTGTCTTTTGTGTCAAAGGGGCTTTTGGGCCCCCTCAGGATGCAGGATCTCATAGCAGCTGCTACCACTACACCTCCTACAGCTACGCCCCGCTTCCAAGCTGTCCTCATCTTTTCAGTTAGCCATTGAAATGAATTAAGTATTTTAGCCTCTCAAGTTTTTTCTGTCACTCTTAGATCCAAATTTTCTTCACTAAGTAATTCAACATATACAGTTTACTGTTATGGATGGTAATTACAGCTTCTCCTCACTATATAGGTATAAAAATTAACCCAAACATCTTCTCCCATTGACTTTAATGGGGTTTGAGTTCGAATTGAACCGAACACCACTACTGTTCGAAGTTCGACTCGAACATGAACATTTTACTGTTCGCTCATCTCTACTCAACAGTTCAACCAAACTTGTGAAAAAATCCTACATTTTTCACTCTTAATCTAGACCTAAAGCTAGACCTTATCTTGAGTCTAACCATAACTCTTACTCTAAAAAGAGGTTTCCATTAGAGTTCTTGTTTTTATCTCACCCATTTCTTTTTGTTTCCAGTCCTGCAGCACTGTCGCTCCAATGGCATTTTCTGACTTCACTCCGGCCTAATCCCACATTCGTGCTATGTGACATTGGACTGGAATTTCCATCAGAGCGAGTGTCGTTAGACCAACAAGATGCAGAACTGGAATTACTGTGAAATGGGTAAGTAAACCCATTCAACACCGGTTAGCAAACCCTTAGGGTATGTTACACAGCTGATTTTGACGTTGTTTTTGGAGTGGTTTTCTGAGCATTTCCACTCTCAAAGTAGCATCAGAAAAGCCTCCAAAATGCCCCAAGTTTATTTGCATTGATTCCTATGTAATACAGTGTAGTTCACACATGACGAGATTTTTATGCATGTTTTAGACACTTCTTTGAAAGCTGTTTTGGACGCTGAAAAAGAAGTGTCATGTAAATTCAAGCTTCTAAACCTCAACCAAAACCTTGGCACATTTTTAGACTTGTTTCTAGGCGTGTTTTTGGAGCATTTCTCTGTGCGGTTTTTTGCCCTGGCTATTAATTTGTATGGGTGAAAACAGTGTTGAAAGCCTGGTCCATAACTTCCTCCACAACCTCCTCCAAAACCTCGTCAAAATTTCTTTCTGAAGAAACGTGTTTCAGGCGAAGTTTCGATGCTGTTTTGAACGCTGGAAATTCAGCGTCCAAATAAGCCATGTGAACATACCCCTAGTTTCAGGGATGTAGTTGATTTTTTTTTTTTGCGACTATCAACAAAAACTCATTAAGGTCAAAATAAATCAACGTACTCGGATTCCTGACAAGTTTGACTTTGCATTCGAAGCGCAACACAATTAAGTACATAATACTTTTAAGTAAAGAAATCATCTGCTTTTTTTTTTTTTTGTACTGAGAGGAAAAGAACTTTTGTGTACTGTTAAAATCTCTTCTAATGTTGTGTTCTCTTCAAAATCGCACTTCAGACATAGTACATTAGTTGCTATCATTTGTCTGACCTAGAAACAAATTATGGATGCAATAAAGACATTTTAACAAGATGCGGACATTGTTTACCTCCGTGAGTCTGTGTACTACAATTAGTTGAGCTGGATAATATAGATTCTGAAATACTTTTCTTACAATGGTTTATATTAACAGCCTCTATCTTAGTCCAAAGCTACATTCTAAAATCTGTTAGTTGTTAATGGAGACAGTCAACAAACTTTTTGACAAAAACACAGTAAGGGCTTGTCCCCCCGGCAAGGGTTATTGGGTCAGTTTTTCAGATGGTTTGTGGTCTGAAAACCGACCTGCAATGCTCCCCCATAGACTTTAATAGAAAATCCGCCGCCAGTTTTCTACACCGCCGTCGGTTTTCCGGCAGAACATGTGGGTGCGATGGGGGACGACTTGAATCCACAAACTGCGGACAACAGCCGTCCCCCTGCGTGATAAAAAAGACTAAATACTGGTCGGGAAGTCCAACCGGTATGTGGTCTTTGTCGTGTAAACGCACCCTTAATAGCTAAGACTCATAAAGTGCTATGAGACAATTGGTTTTATTTACACCTGATGACTTTGCAGTACAGACTACATTTTCCAGAATTATAACCCCAGTCATTGTGCTAGTTTATGTCAGTTCAAAAGTGTAGAGAATAATGAATGCCCCTCTGGCATATTTAACAGGTAATAGCTCAAAATGTATATGTAGATTGATTCTATAAGTGTTTATTGTTGAGCTGATTTTAATTTCTTATGTTTAATATAGAGTTAATACTAAGGCAAAATTGGATATGCAACACCTATCAATTGTTTCCCTGACTTTATTTGGACTGCACCTTTATTAATGCTGGAGGTGTGGAACTGTGTTAAATTCATGGTAGCATTTCACACCTTATCTGTGAACTTATCTCCAATCAATATTTACGTAAAGGGCTTTTGCCAGATTTCATTTCCATTGTCAGCCCTGTCCTTCGTAGTGCTATACGCTGAATGAGCACAAGTGACAGTCACTGTATCATTTATTGCAATGACGATAAATTAGTACAGTACTGTAGTAAAAAATAAAAGGTCAAGACAAGACCAACATGGTTGAATAGGGTGTATTGGAAATGGCTGGTTTGGATGTTTTTACTTGTGGTATCCAAGATATTTTACTTTTAAAAAATACACACCTTGAACAAAAAAATTCATCTTGATGGAAAAAAGAATTAGAATTTCTAAAAAAAAAAAATTAGCCAAGCAGTCTATTTGTTTTTCTCAGAACTACCATGGAATAAAATGGAGGGTAGTGTGTAAGTGTGACCTTTCAGGGGCCTGTTGCTGAGATAGATGGGGTCCCAGAGGTGACACCTGCACTTATCACACATTGATGGCATATCAATATGTCATCAATGTGTGAGATTGGAACACCCCGTTAAAGTTTTACCATCACAAACATTTATGGCATGCGCGGCTGCTTGTTTTGTGCAGAGACTAACAGGGGCCCATTCTCAAGATCCCAGAGGTGGAACCTCAACTATCAGACATTTTTTGCATAGCCTACAGATATACCATAAAGGTGAGAGATGGGAAAACTCCTTTAAATAACTGATATAACTGATTAATAACTTTGTGAATCTAATGGAGCATACTATAATTTTTTATTTGTTTTCTACGCTATCTTGATGGAATGATATTCATTTGTTTTAATAAAATTATGGTACATCACAATCGAAATCCATGTGTTATGAATCTTAATAAATTATTTACTCATTAGATTTCCCAAATAATGGACTTTGGAATAGACAGGAGAATAACTATAGGGGGTGTGGAGGGAAAAGTTATAGAAAGCCAAAAAGAAGATAACAGATATTATAAATGGTACATAATAATTGGGGCCCTGTTACAGATTATGTATTGGGGCTCATACTACAGCAAGAGGGTTAAAGGGAATAATTAGAGATGGGCGAATTGATTCTAACGAAGTGGAATTCGTTTAGAATTTCAGGAAAACTTCGGTTCGGAATGAAGTCGACTTTGGGGTACTTCGGTGTGAACGAGTGTGCTTCTGATTGATAAAATGCTGCGAGCACATTGGCGCTACATGGGCAAAGCACTCTGGGAGGAAGAAGGGCATAGCCTAATGAAATGTGCAGAGATGAAGCAATCGAGACCGGCGGATTCTGTGACGTCACCGCGACTTATTAAGTCCGGGGCGCGACGCTGGGGTCATACCGTCTCACTGTACTGATCAGGAAGGTGCTGCGCGTGAGAGCTCTTACTGAAGAATTGATTTTTATATAGCCGATTTCTGTGGGGTGTTTCAGCTTGTCTCAGAGACTTGTTCTTGAATGTTCTATTTCTAATTTTTTTGGAGTATTGGATCTGAAACTCCAGTGTGCGTCCACTGCAGCTGCTATACATTCAATATCCAAGTGGGATCTAAGCCAGTTCCTGATGCATTCCATTTAAAGATACGCGTTTTTTACAAATACAAATACCACTTCATTTTTGGCTGACTCAATTCTATTGCGCAATTTACATCCAGGGGTTAATTAAGCGTTGTGTTGCTTGGTGGGGCACTGTGCTGACCCCAAGAAACCGTCTTTTTCAACGCCAAAATATTATACATTTTTCCTGTAGCCTAATTCACAAGCAAAGGCTTAATTACAACTGTATCTCTTGTTGTGTGGCGTAGAAAACATGCAATCTGTAACACGCTACCAAAGCTACTAGTTTGTGCGGCTCATTCTTTGGCGCAATTTACATCCAGGGGCTTAATTAAGCGTTGTTTTGCTGGTTGTGCTGACAAAAAAATAACTGGCTTTTTCAACGCCAAAATATATACATTTTCATGTAGCCTAATTCTTGTCTGAGGTTAATTACGCCTGTTTGTGCTTTTACATTTAGTTAAAAACCACACAGTTGTTTGTTTTTAAACGAACATACAAGTAAATTTTTCCTGGCCATTTGTGGATGTGCAATTTATATACAAGGGTTAAAGCTTGTTACTGGGTTCATTTTGAGTCAAAAACAGGGTGTATATTTGTCATATTCAGATATAATCATCAAACAGTGTCTTGTACATATTTAGAACAAACTGTATGTCAGACAGAGAGGTGGCAGGCTTGCACCTGCGAGTGGTAGCTGGCACAAACCTTCCTGGACAGGCCCAGATCGCAGCCAGCAAGGGGACGTCGCCGCAGAGGTTCACTCGGTGAGGCCACAACTGCGCTGTCATCTAGCGGGCCGTGTGTTGTTCAGCAACCCAAGGGTTATTGATTGGTTGACTAGGTCATCCTCTTGCCTCCCAGATGGACATTGACAACCCCAGCCAAGCGTCGGTGGGGAACCTCAGACTCAACCTTTAGTTGGCATGGCCCGGGAGCGGTGTCAGCGGCCCTCACCTGTCCTCAGCCAGCCCTCTGTCCATCGGTTCCCTCAGCCAGAGGATCTACTATGTGGTCTGGGCTCAGCGCCACTATATAGCGAGGATGACAAATTTGCGGAGGGCAGTCAGCAGCTTTATTGCCAGCAAAGAAATGGGCCAATATCCCTGCTTCTTGCAGTAGGCGGCAAAGTATATTGATTGTGTCGGAGAGTGGCATGGAGGTCATGTTTTGAGGAGGTCAGCCTCGGCATTCGACCGGTGATGAGAGACAGCAGTGACGATGAAACACAAATTGATGATGATGTAGCCGACCGCATTGGGAAGCCGGGTGAGGCAAGGGCTTCTTCATCGTCAGGAGAAGAAGGGCGTCAGCTTGCGCGTCAGGGCAGCGGCGCCAGCCAGCATGTCGGGTCGTGTATGTGGCCGTGAGTCAGCAGGATTAGCAGCGTGTGAAGTCGGTGAGCCAAGTCACCCACGGGGTAAAAAACCCGCTTCGCTGGTCCAAGAAAGTAGCGGCTCAGGGGATCAGCGAGGCAGCGGCGGCAGTAGTAGTAGTAGTCAATCAGTGCGGATCGTTGGCGGTAAAAATCCGGATACTCGGCTGGTGTGGACAGTTCTTGCTATAAGAGATTCTCTCCCAAGATTGTTTTATTTTACACAGGGCTGTATTCTAGAACGCGGGGGATCCTCTACGTCTTGAGGAACGAAAGTTTCTAATAAACGATAGAAAGGGAATCTTTGACAGTAATACGCAGTTGAGGACTATGGGAATTCTCTGCAGAGGGACTTGTCATGGTGAATTCATTAACCGAGTTTAAAAAGGGTTTGGATGCATTTCTGGAGCGTAATAATATAACACGTTATAGTGACTAGGATTCCGGAGAGGGGGGGTCCTTGTCCAGGGATTTTCTGATTGACAAGATTGGAGTCAGGAAGGAATTTTTCCTAAAATGTGGCAATTGGGCTTCTACCTCATTGGGGGTTTTTGCCTTCCTATGGATCAACACCTTAGCACAACAGGCTGAACTAGATGGACGACTTGTTTTTTTTAGCCTTACAAACTATGAAACTATGAAACACCGGAGGAGCCGAATATGGTATACTGTCGAAATCTGTAAGCAGAAAGTGAAGCGTGGCCAGAACTAACGTTGGCCCACGGCCCTGCGTCAAACACATGCAGCGGTCACCATCGGTGGCCTGGAGGAAACGTGGCTGGCCTCAGATGTGGTGGTCCATCTTGCCCCGCTGCAAACAGCAGCAAGCTGCAGCGCCCAGTGGCAGCATTGCCATGCAGTCAGTCATAGGCTCCACCACCCTCTGCAGAAGGGAGCTGTTTCTCTTTGGAATCTCTCCCGGTCCAGATGCTCCTGACTGCTCCGCGCTACTCAGGGCGCCAGCAGTCGTTCAGCGAGGGTTTGCAAAGGACAACAGTATGGTCCAACCACCCAAAGGTGCAGCGCTGACCGTGCCCCCTGCCCAAGTTTTTGGGTATTGCAGTCCCTCCCTTTCCAAATGGGCTCTGCACCATTCAGGAATAATGGTTGTGCCGAGCCGAGAATGGAGGTTCCAAGCCGTAATTTCTTTTCCAAAAAAAAAAAGGGAGTACCGCACTTCATAAAATAGTAGAACAGAAGGTGGGGGCAGTCCCTTTAGCTTTTTCGGTTTTTTCCAAGGGTGCACGGCAGCGCGGAGTCTGGAGCTGTAAATCGGTCAGGGCCAGTAATGCCTTTCGGCCCCTTTGGGGGAATGTGCTTCCGCCAGGCACACCAAAACTTGGACAGGAGACCCCTTTTCCCCCACGTTTCAAACGTGCCCCCTGCGCCCTGTCCCCCCCTCCTCCTCCCCTAAACCCCCATTCAGCCTCCAAAGTTCTGTCCATCATTTTCCCCAGTGTGGGGCCAGCGGTGTCCGCAGTTTCTAACTGGCTTGCCTGGCGAACGAAGTCACACAGGGGGGAAAAGCTGGTCATGCAGCAAGAAATCGTGGTGGTTTTTCCCCCGCCAATGCAAATCGGAAAAATGGTGACGGACAATGGGAGGAACGGTTGTCCGCGCTGACCCAGGAGGGATGGTCCTGGCCTGATTGGGACCCGTGTTCAATCGGTTGTGAAAAAGGGTTTCCTGAAGTCTTCCACCGATCTTCAGAACATTCTGAAAATGGCCAGGAAACTGTGCATGCACTTTATCCATTCGTACAAAGCCAGGAACACCTCCTCGAGTTTGCAGCGGCAGAAGGCCTCCCCCAACACACTCTGATATGCGATGTTTCCACCCGCTGGAATTCCAGCCTGCACATGTTGGACACGACTGTATGAACAGAGAAAGGCATTAACGATTTTTTGATGATCCAGGCAGACAGAAGTACTCCCCTGTGTAACTTTGATGTCAGCAGTGGCAGCTCATGCGTGACACCTGCCGTTTGTTGAGGCCATTCGAGGAGGCGACGTTATTTGTCAGTCGCCAGGACTACGGGATGAATAACGTCATTCCACTGCTTCATGTCCTGGAATCAGATGCTGAAAATCTGTCTGGGCAGGGGACTGGAGGACGTGGCGACTACATCTCGTGGCCACATGAGTCGGTGGGGACTGAAATGAGAGGAGGAGGAGGACATTGGAGCAGAAGCATTGTCTGGTGAAATGAGTGGATTTTTACCAGGTGACAAGAGAGGAGGAGCAGGAGCAGCTGGAGGAGGTGGATGGAGATGAGGAAGACGAGGCAGATGACCCCAAGCACCGTGGCAGTATACAGTGGAAATGGAGGCAGGGAGCCCCTCGGAGTCACTTGTGCAGATGGCCCGCAGCATGCTTTTTGCCTGGCTAGTGACTGCGAATAGTCAGCATCCGGCAGAGGGTGACTTCTGGCTCTCCACCCTATTGGACCCTCGCTACCGGTCCAAAATGGGAGCCTTTTTCCCAGCTATTGAGAGGGAGGACAAACTCAAATACTATAGGGAAATCCTCCGTAATCAGTTGGCCGCTGCCTATGTGTGGCATCGTCCCTCCTCTGACAGGTCTGACTGGGGGTTCCTCAGCGCTCACGTACAACTGCCACGGTGCTGGGGGAAGGTGGGGGGGTAGGAGCAGTACCAGCTCCATCAGTAGTAACCTAAGTCTGGAGTCACTGATGAGCAGCTTCCTTCACCCGCCTGTGAGGAGGGAGTCGCCAGCGAGCAGCGCGGGCCTGGAGCACCCCTAAACCAACAGGTTTGGCCTATTGGAAGCACTCTGCCCATCATTTAAAAGCCGCTGGACTATGGGCACCCAAAACGGATGGGGGGCCCCCAATTGCCGGTTTGCAGGGGGGAAAAGGTCCTCCCCGGGCCCAGTAGTGGGATGGGGGGTTTTTTTCAGGCGGGGGGGCCACGTTCCCCCAAGGAGCCCCGCTTGTCCAGGGGGGAAAATTTGTGGAACGATGACCTTTGTCAAGATGAATCAGGCGTGGATCGGCAGGATTTCCACCACACCAATGACCTTAGGCGTCAGTCTGGGTTTCAAACTACCTGCCTAGCACTATTCTGATGCCGACACCATCCTGATGCCACACATCTGCTGCAGTTTCTCCATTTTTTTCTTTTTGGCCTACCACCATTCTTTACCAGGGACTGGTATTGCCACCCACCTCAACACATCTGTTCAATTGGCCCCTCTCTATGACCTCTGCTGCTGCGCTGTTGCTGGTGACAAGTGATTTACACACGTGTGTCCATTGTGCCACTCATTGTCCTCATTGCTGTTGCTCCTGCCGCCGTCACCTCAAATCTCTGTCTTTGTGCCACTCTGTGGCATACTCCTTTTTTTTGCCTACCTCCAGTAATTTGTCATTGTGCACTGTTGACATCATGCTGTGCTCGTGGCTGCTGCATGTACCTCCACACTGTGTCATTGTGCACTGCCTGACATCAATGCTGCTGCCGCCCGTGACCTCCGCTCTCAGTCATTGTCCACTTGTGGCTGCCTCCAGTTTTGCCTCCTACAGAAAGTACATTGTGCACTCTCTACTCATGCTGCTGCTGTAGGACTCCTGCCGTGCCCTCACACTGTGTCATTGTGCCACCTGTGGCCTATATGTTTTGCCACCTCCAGATATTTAATTGTTGCCACTGCTGACCTCGTACTGCTGATGTTGAGACATCTACCACTGTGTGATTGTGCCACTCTGTGGCCTAATACTGTTCTTTGCCCACTCAAGAATGTCTTGTGCCACTTTCTGACCTCATCTGCTGCTGTGGCTGCCACCTTTCTGCCAGTGTATCCACACTGTGTCATTGTGCCACCTGCCTGCCACATGCTGTGCCGCCGTGTCCTCCGCTGTCTGTCATTGTGCCATTCTGTGGGCTTCCTCCTGTTTTGCCACCTCCAGAAATGTTCATTGTGCCAATTGCCCGCCTCATACTGCTGCTGTTGTGTCCTCCAATCTCAGTCATTGTGCCATCTGTGGCCTAGTCCTGTTTTTTTGCCACCTACAGACTGTCATTGTGCCACTGCCTAACCTCATGCTTCTGCCGCCGGTGACCTCTGTTCTCAGTCATTGGCCATATTCTGTGGCTTCCTCCTGTTTTGCCACCTCCTGAATGTCATTGTGCCATGCCTAAACACTCATGCTTCTGCCGCACCGTGACTCTGTTCAGTACATTGTTGCCATTCTGCTGGACTTTCTCCCTGTTTGCCACCTCAGAATGTCATCGTGCCACTGCACTGACCTCATGCTGCTGCCGCCGTGACCTCCGCTCTCAGTCATTGTGCCATTATGTGGCTTCCTCTTATTTTGCCCACCTCCAGAATGTTCATTGTGCCATGCCTGACCTCATGCTGCTTGCGCACGTGACCTCCGCTCTCAGTCATATGTGCCCTTTCTGTCGGCTTCTCTCATGTTTTGCACTCCAGAATGTCATTGTGCCACTGTCCTGACATTCATGCTGCCTGTGGCTGCCACCATCAACCTCCAACTCTGTCACTAATGTTGCCACCTGAGCTCTCTGCTTGGTTTTTTTCCAGTTTTTCGCTGGCTTGACTTATCAGGCTACATTCCCGCTTGAGTGTTTTTTGGTCCAAGTTTGCCCTCTTAAGTGCCCAGGGAATTTTTATAGTGAAGCGTTTTCTAAGAAGCGCGGCAGGTATCTGCGTGTCATACTAAAAAACACAAATTGTATGAAGACGAAACCGAGCTCACTCTGCATTTTTTTAAGCCATGGACACAACGTTCTACAGCACCCTGCAGGCTCTGTGCAGCCTGGAAATAGCTGCTTTTTAAACGCCGATTCGTCGGAAGTATTTCGGACGAATTTATTTTTGTCGGAAATTAGAGCGAGTGTCGCGAATCGAAATTTTTGAGAAAATTCGCCCCATCTCGCTAAACTTAAGCAGTGACATATTTTACTAAGATCATTTAAATAATCACAAAATAACACAAAATGCCAGTAATCATTCAATATACTCACAACAGCAACTCCCTCTGATAATTTTTCCAGAAGACTGACAGGTAAAGAATGATATTTGCACTCGTTAGTTCCCTCACAGCTTGGACAACCAACACTTGTACATCCCTTTCCCCACAGACGATCTCCATCCCAGAAGTTCCGGCCTGCAGTATCTTCTTTTAGATCCAATAGACTTAGATGAAAGCAATGCTGCTATTCTGACTGCTCATAGTCAAACTGTTATGGATAGTAGCCAACTTGCTTCTGTTGATACAACCCAGGGTATTCGTACTTCCACTTCCAATCTTCATCCAGCTATCTAACCATTTCTCTCGAAAACCTAGATATTGTACATAATACCTTATCAAGATAGTCAGGAAAAGTTCTTTTTTTAAACCTGGGCCCTTTACCACTTTCTCAATCTCAAACCCCCGGACTTTGAATCAAACCAATAAATTCATATTTTCCGACAAACCACAAAAGAAAATTAATAGAAGAGGAGTTAGAGCAGGGGTGAGCATAAAACACCAGCACAAAAAGGAAGAATTGTATCCCTCCCCCCAAAACCCCATCTTCAATATCTCTAAACACCAATTTACTGGAGATGAAAAATCCCTTTTAAATAAAAGTTTGTCATATTGTCTGACCTCAACCTCAGATCCTTATAAGCTGTATATTAACCTAAAGTAGTTCTCCCGCAATTTAACATTAAAAGGATTTTTTCAAGTAAATAGTCAAAATCTCCCAAAAATAAATACATGTATAGATAATCTTAATTCTAAACAGGAACCATCAAGAGGAGGGAAAATAATAGATATTCTGAAGAAATCTAAATTCTACTGAGGGCCATTATCTTCAACCCTTGGTGACAGCAGATTTTTATGATTTTTTTGAAAAACAGCAAAAAAAAAAAAACAAGACCAACAGAAATTCCGAGCAATTTGACTAGAAAGAAACAAAAGGCATTCACATCTTTTTTTTTTTTTTTTTTTTAACAAAAAAAACAACAAGGCATAGTGATATGGGCAGTGGACAAGGAAGGAGAAGTAACATTTTATGATTTATGAGTACTATCACCAGGAACTGCTAAACATCCTATCAGACCAGGAGGATTAGTAAAAAAAAAAAAAAAACAGGAGAACCTTTTGTGGAATCAAATTAAAACCTCATTTATCTTCTGCAAGATGCTATGGAATAAGGTGCACCTACAAAGGAAGGAAAACAACCTTAATTTTTATTCCCGTTCTTAAGAGAAGTTTCTTCCATCAAATTCCCAAGCTGCACAAGAATGCAACTCATCCTCCTGGCCCATAATCTCTGGGATCGATAACTCTACAAGCAACCTGTCTCAGTACTTAGATATTTACTTGCAGACTTATGTAAAATAACTTAGGAGTAGTGATGAGCGATTACGTTGACTATCGTCATCGGGTCGATAGTCGATATCGGCAATTATCAATAAGATATCCGATAGTCGATAATAGATTATCGCCGATGACCATTAAAGTCTATGGAGGGGAAACAACACCTTCATTCTTACACCCAAACAGGATGGAGAAGCTGGAATTTAAACATCCACAACAGTCAAATGGATACGTGCTACATCTTAGGCAACACACTTAGGTTATAAAAGCCACAGAAAAAAAATCACACACCATTCACTATCCCTGTCTTGTACCACAGCATGACCCTTAAAACCTGCATGACCCACAAATTAAAAAGTGCCAGAAGGCAGTATGATTTAAACCATCATCTTACTTGAACTGGACATTGAATATCCCTGTCCTGGAACGCAGCATGAGCCCCAAACCTCATGACCTCCAGGATTTAAAAAGTGCCGGAAAAAGGAGTCTTTTCAACCACCATTTAGTTAAAAGGACAATTAACTATACCTGTCCTGACCACAGTTGACCATTAAACCTGTCTGACCCACAAAAAAAAAGTGCCAGGAAAAGGAGTCTTGAAACCACCATTTTAGTTGAACTGGACATTAACATATCTGTTCCTGTACCGCAGAATGACCATTAAACCTGCTGACCCACAGATTAAAAAGTGCCGGAAATAGGAGTCTTTCAACCACCATTTTGGGTTTCACTGGAAATTGAGTATACCTGTCCTGGGCCACAGCATGAGCCCCAAACCTGCATGACCCCCACATTTAAAAAGTGCCGGAAAAAGGAGTCTTTCAACCACCATTTTAGTTTCACTGGACATAGAATATACCTGTCCTGGGCCACAGCATGACCCCTAAACCTGTTTGACCCACAGATCACAAAGTGGCTAACTGACATTTGTTTACAGAATTTATTTAGGGAAGTTTTATTTATACGACATCGCTGGGTGAATCAGAGGCTTGCTCAAAGAAGGCCCAGGCGTGAGAGGTCCGGGACCTTTTTGACGGCGATAAGCGAGGAGCGGTTTCCGCTGACCGTGGCTGGCGGAATCATATCAGCGGACTTCTGCGACCGCCCTCTCCTTTTTGAGGCGGGACCCATACTGACACAAACCCCATCATCTTCCTCCTCGCCCAGTGATGAAGCGCTCGCAAGCAAATTCTGCTAAAAAGGGACCACGTTGGATCCGCAATGTCTTTCATCAACCATCATCAACACAGGTTACTTCGTCGTCTTTGTCATGGCGCGCGCCCCCGCAGTCACCCGCGGCCGTCCCCTGTGCGCATGGGATCCGGCACGGGTGCTGGGGGGGCTGTCCGCAGCCGTGGTCCTTCTCCTCTTGCCCGCCAAACCCCGTTTCTTTCCAGTACCCCCCGCCTGTCTCAGCTCTGACAGCCGCCGCGCGCATAATCCCTGCTTAAGGCGCGCGTGCGCGACGGCTGGTCCGGATTTAAAAGGGCCAGCCCCGCCTTTAATTGGTTAATTGACGGCCGCTGGTCCTATATATGGTAGACACCCCTAGCACTCGCTGCCAGTCTGTTGGTGTGTTTTGGAGCCAAGCGATAGGGTTTGGTTATCTGCAAAGTATGTCCGTTTTAAGGTGCTCAGTTACAAGTTGGGCCCCAATACCTGGGTCCTTTTGTGGTGCTCCAGCGTCTGAACCCCGTCTCCTATAAGCTTCGCCTGCCCCCGACTCTACGTATTCCGAACGCATTTCACGTGTCCCTCCTCAAGCCTGTGGTGCTGAAACGCTCTCCCGCAGACCTGTCTCGCCTTCTCCTGTTGCTAGCACAGATAACATCTTTGAGGTCAAGGAGGTGCTGGCGGAGAAGACCGTGAGGGGGAAGCGGTTTTACCTTATCGACTGGAAGGGCTTCGGTGCCGGACGGGGTAGCGTTCCATGGGAACTCAGACCGAATATTCTGTCCCATGACCTCTCCTCGCTTAAATTCAAAGGAAAGAGGGGGGGGAGAGCTAAGGTGGGGGGGCGGTACTATCTCACGCGCGCGCGGGCGCACTCGCCGCCAGCCGTCCCGCTGTGCGCACGGGGTACGGCACGTGGACCTTCTCCTCTGTGCCCGGGAAACCGTACTTACCAGTCCCCGATCTCCTGTCTCCAGCTATGACAGCCAGCCACGCGCATAATCCCTGTTAAGGGCCGTGCGCCTCCGCGACGGCCTGGGTCGGATTTTAATGGCGCCACAGCGCGCCTTTAATTGGTTATTGACGGGCCGCTGGTCTCTATATGTTGGTAGACGCCCCTAGCACTCACGTGCCAGTTGTTGGTGTGTTTTGGAGGTTCTAGCAGTTCAGTCATGATTGTCCCGTGTACCAGTCCGCCATGCTAACGTTCCTGACCTTGCCTGTTTTGCCGCTCTGTCCTGACGTACTCTGCCCGTCTCTGACTGAAACCTCTGCCGCCCTGCCCTGACCTTCTGCTGTCCCTACTACGCCTCCGGGATTAACGATTTTGCCACCAGCTGTCCCCCGGCCCGCCATTCGCAAGCAATGTCTCGTCCAGGGGTAATGACCTGGTTACAGACTCACGCCGCAGCAAGTCCAACCGTTTTGCGGCGGGGCTTTGGTGAACAACCGGGGGGCTACTTTAGACTCCGTTCCTGGCGTGGCTTAGCTTTCATGATTCGTTGGCCCAGGGATCCACTCCTCCGTTTACAGTTACAGACTGGCCATGGATTCCGCCGGGTTACCTCTGCCCTGATCTACCGGGGACGTCACGAACAGGGCCGGCCCCCCCCCCCCACCCCCCCCCCCCCGCCCGAAGCAGTGAAGCCAGCCCCAGCCCCCCTCGCCCAGCAGAAGCAGAAGAGTGCCACCCCCCCCCCCCCCCCCCCCTAGCAGAAGAAGAGCCAGCGTATTCGACCATGCTTAGTCTAGCGGCCATTGACATTGATGCAGAACTGGGCGGACCCTGTCTGACCTCTCACCAGCTGCCGCCTCTGCACTGCCCATCCGTTTTTTTTGCTCCTGGCACAGGCATCCATTTGCTCTTACATTCTGCTTCGGGTCTCTTGCCTTCGGGGGCTTCTCTCTTCGCGGGAACCCCCCTCTTCTGCATCTTGCCCACTCCCTCTCGCTACGATTGGAGACCCCAAGATAAGAAGTAAGTGCAGGGGATTAATAGCAGTGTTGCTCCATTCACCTCGAGGGATGATTGGTGGCCCGGCGCGGCGATATCACAATGGGCGCCTAATGTCCCTACAGAGCGTGCCTGCCTAAGGTCGTGGGCTTTCATAACTCAGCCCCTCCCTTTCTGTCTCGGTAGAAGCCTTTTGGCTTGGGCTCTACGCCACTATGGGATCGAGGGGACCTCTGACAGCTGATCTCCAATACTTCCTCCGGGGGGTCCAGCACGGTCCTTTGAGGAACAGGCTGTTACTCTTCGGCTGCCCGGGCACTTGCTCCTGCTTGTCAGGGCGACAACCACAGGCGGTCAGTATTCGGTGCAGTTTCGCACTCTCGCTTCGGAGCTGGACCTGGAAAAACGAGAGCGTTGGTGGCTACTTTTTGGCAAGCATCTCGGGGCGAATCAAGGTACGATTTCGCCGCTTCGGGATCTACCTGTCTGCTTGGATGTACCTAAATCCATTTGGCACCGCCCGCGTGGTATATTCGCTGTCGCCCTGATAGAAAGGCAACAAGAGCTCCACCTCAACGGGAAAACCCGTCCCGTCAACGCCGTTGCCCCCGCTTGCCCTCCCACGATTCCAGCGGTCACTTTCTCCTCCGAATGGCTTCTGAAGAGGAACCTATGCGGTTGAGAGAGCCCCACCCTGTCCCAGGAGGGAAACGTTCGCAGCGTCCGTTGAAGGCTGTTGCTCTATTGTGGCGGTTCTGGCATTTCATTGGGGACGTCCGGTGCGCCCGGGATAACTTCCGCACCTAGGCTCGTAGGAGAGGCAACCTAGGTGTCTGACTTGGCCTCTCCCCATTTGGACCATGCCCGTATACATTGGTGTGATTCTCCAGGACAGCACCTTTTCAGGCCTCACTTTATTGATTCTGGATCGGCAGGAAATTTCATAAGCTTGAACTTGTGACCAGGTTTCGTCTCCCGGTGACTCGTTGCTGAAACCCCAATTTTTTTTTTGTGTCTGCGGTCAGTGGCGGTATGCCTTGAAGGACGCCATCCGTTTTCCGTATGGCTCCCCTCTTCCTGCAGATTGGGGCACCTTCACAAGGTAACGTTGCCACTTCGTCCCTGCCTCGGTCCTCCTCTGAAATCTGCCTGGGCCTCCTTGGTGCAGGCCCATCAACACCGACCTTGGATTGTGAGCACAGGGAAGTCATGCGTTGGGTTCCGCGTTGCGTCACTCACGTTTTGCTCCTCTGCACCACAACTCGCTCCTCAGGCGCTTCCCTTGAAGTCTGCCAAGCCTCCTCAGGTCTACCTACGCCATTTGGGGACTTTGCGGTGTTTTTTTGTTTTTTGGCAGAGCAAGCCGAAACGCTCCCTCCTCACCGGCTTTAAGAACTGTCCCATTGACCTGCAACCTGGCTGTACTCCCCCTCGAGGCCGAGGTTTATCCACTCTCTCGTTCCCAGAGACTAAGGAGTGTCCTGGGTACATCAAGTGAGAAACTCGCAAGGGTATATCCGTATGTCCTCGTCTCCAGCAGGAGCGGCCTTCTTCTTTCGTGGACGAAAAAAGATGGGGTCTCTCCGGCCCTGCATCGACTATCGGGGCTTAAATAAAATCACATAAAGAATCGCATACACCTCTGCCCGTGATATCGGAACTCCTCGTCGGCCTGCGTGGCGGAAAATATTCTTCCAAGACTGGTCTTCGTCGGTGCTTACCAATTTGGAATCCGTTTTAGAGAAGGCGGATGAGTGGGTTAACGCATCATTTAATACAGCGGGATGGCCACTTCAGTATCTGGTTATGCCATTCTCGATCTCTGCAACGCTCCTGCATGTATTCAAAATTTCGTCACAATGAGATCTCCGGGACTACTCTACAGCTGTGTTATTGTCTACTGGACGATATCCCTTATCTTTTCTCCGGATCTCATAACTTCATCGCCACCACGTTCCGCCCAGGTTCCTCAGGCGGACTCCGTACCCCATCAGCTTTTTGCCAAGCAGAGAAGTGTCCTTCTTCGAATGCACCAGGCTTGCCATTTTTAGGGCTACAGCGTCTCTGGATAGGGCCTCCGGATGGATCCTCACAAACTGTCAGCAGTGTTGCAGTGGCACAACCGGTGGGCCTTGGGCCATTCAACGATTCTAGGATTTGTCATATTATTATTAGCAATTTATCCACCATTTTCTCTACACTTGGTGGCTCCTATGGTGGCTCTACCAAGAGAATTGCCAAATCCCAATCCTGGCCCCCGGAAGCTCAAAGAAGCCTTCAGACCGTCTCAATCTGCGTTCGGTCTGCTCCGGTTCTGGCTCGGCCCGGACCCGAACGCCCTTCTTCTGGAAGTGATGCCTCCTCGGTGGGTGCCGGTGCTGTCCTCCTGCAAAGGTCCTCTCCTCGGGTAAACTGCATATGTGTGGATTCTTCTCCAAATCTTTCTCTCCGGCCCTGAGGAAGAATTATACATAGGGGATAGCGAATACTGCCATAACAGCTGGCTCTAGAGAGTGGCGGTCACCAGCATGGAGGGGGCTCTGTCACCCTATTGTATTTTTCACCCGTTTTCCATAAAAACCTCCAATATCTTCAGTCGGCTAAACGCCTGAATCCCCGGCAGGCTAGATGGTCCTTCTTCTTCGCCCGTTTTGACTTCATGCTTCACTTTCGGCAGCCGGACGAAACGTCACAAAGCTGACGCCCTATTCTGCCGTGCTCTGATACGGTGGGTCTTGGACTCTCCTCCACAGCACATTGTCCCTCCTGAACGCCTCGTCACGGCAGCCCCCTCGTGGATCTTCAACGTGTGCCCCCGGGAAGACGTAGGGCGCACCTGCTTTTGCGGCTAGGAATCCTGAAGTGGGGACTTCTCTTCGTCCGAAACAGTGGGCATCAAGGATTCAATAAGTCCCTTCAGCTGGTCTCCCGTACCTACAGGTGGCCCACTCTTGCGCAAGACGTCAGGGACGTGTGCTGCCTGCTCTCCCCTGTGCCCGAAATAAGGTTCCGCCTCAAGCACGCGGCTTCTTCAGACTCACTTCCTGTGCCGGAAAAACCAGGACCCATGGCACTGGGACTTTTGTCACAGAGCTTCCACCTTCATCTGGGAAACACGGTCATATGGTGGTGACCGATCGTTTCTCGATAATGGCCCACTTTATCCACTGGCCTGGGTTACCCTGCTGCCCCCCCAGCTGGCCCCAACATTTTTTACCATCATATTATACGCACTAGCACGGTCTCCCGATGCATATTGTCTCTGACAGGGGAGTCCAGTTTAATCGCTAAATTTTGGCGGGCCCTGTGCGGTCTGTTGCAGATTTCAGTGGATTTTCTTCTGCTATACAACCCAAACTAACGGGAAGGTAGAGCGGGATTAACAAGGTGTTTGGGCACCCCTACTTGCGGCACGGTGTGTCATCGTGGATAACTGGTCCGATCTTCTCTCCTGGGCAGAGTTTTCTTATAAAAATCTTTAGAGTCAGAATCCGCTGGGGCCTCCCCCTTTTTTTGTTGTCTCCCTCTAGCTACCTCGTCTCTTGTCCCTGCCGGTTGGATGCCCAAGTAAAGGACATCAAGGTCTCTGGCATACCTTACCTAGACAGGCACTGCTACGAGCTTCTACCTGCACCAAGCGTCAGGCTGACAGGTAAGTAGGGCCCCCGCCTATTTGAAGCTAGGCGACTAGGGTTGTTATCCGCAAAGTTCGTCCGTTTTAAGGTGCCCAGATACAAGTGGGCCCCAAATACCTGGTCCTTTTGTGGTGCTCCAGCGTCTGAACACCCCATCTCCTTTAAGCTTCGCCTGCCCCCGACTCTACGTATCCCGTAGCGTTTCACGTTTTGTCCCTCCATCAAGCTGTGGTGCTGAACCGGCTTCTCCCGCAGGACCTGTAACGCCTCTCCGGTTGCTTAGCAAAGATAAATCTTTGAGGTCAAGGAGGTGGGGGGGGCTGGCGGAGAAGACAGTGAGGGGGAAAGCGGTTTTTACCTTACGACTGGAAGGGGTTCGTTACGGAGGAGGTCTCATGTGAACCTGAGAACCAATCTGTTCCTGATCTCTCGCTAAATTTCAAAGGAAGAGGGGGGAGCTAAGGGGGTGGTGGGGGTACTGTCACGCGCCGCGCGGCGCCGCAAGCCCCCGCGGCCGTCCCCCTGTGCGAGGGGGCCCGGAGGGGTGCGCGGTGCCCGCAGGTGGTCCTTCCCCCTTTGCCCGGGAAACCCTATTTCCAGCCCCGCCCCGTCTCCAGCTCTGACAGCCGCCAGATAACCCGGTTAAGGGGGCTGCCCGCGGCGACGGTGGTCCGGTTTTTAAGGGCCCAGCGCGCTTTAAGGGTTTTTAATTGACACCCGTGGCCCTATATTGGTAGAGCCCCTGCCTACTGCCGTTGTTAGTGTGTTTTGGGGGTTTTTGGTGTTAGGTTCGTTGTTTTCCCCGTGTACCAGTCCGTGTTTTGTTCCTGACCTTCCTGTTTGCGGCCCCCCTGGCCCGTCTGCCGCTTGATACAAACCTCTGCCGCCTGCCCTGACTTTGCCTCCCCAAAAATAGCCCCCCGGATTACTTTTTTCCCCCCAAGCTGTCCCCGGCCCACCATGCAAGCGTCACGTCAGGGGAAACGCCCCTGGTACCCCTAGCCCAGCAAGCCCATCCGCCCTTTGCGGCGGGTTGGTGAAAAGGGGGTATTTTAGACTCCGTTTTGGGGGGCCTTATATCATGCTTGCGTTGGCCCAGCGGATCCATCCTCTTTTTACAGTTGAATTCTGCATCAGGAGCTGCAGGCTCAAGAAAGGGGCTGCAAGGCATTGGACCGCCGGGATTTTTGTCGATTGTGGCTTCCTTCTCCCCCTTGAGGGGCATCAGTAACTGGGCGTCAGAGCAGAAAAAAAACCTTTTTTGGGCCTTTGATCTTTTAAACCCTTTGACCCCAACGCCATTTTGTCTCAAAGAGGTTTTCAGAAAATGGTTTTATCCGTGGTGGGTCCCGATTGACTTTTGGGGTTTTTTCATTTTGGAGGATGTGGTGATGTGATGATGACATTTGGGGCCCGTGGGGAGGAGGGGAGGTAATCTGCTGGATGCGGTTTGCTTAAACCCACTGAAAAAACGTTTGGCGACGTTTTCGTTACTGAGATTCACGGGCCCCGCCCCAGTGATGACGGGCCTGACGGCCCTGCAACTGCGACCCGGGGCCTGCGTTTGTGCCGAAGGGAAAGGAGCACCTTTTGTCCCTCTACCCCCATGTCCTACCCCTCTTTGCTCGCTTCCCCTGAATTTCGCCCCATTTCAAAAAAGTAAAAATTTGAGAAGGGTTTGGGGAAGAGTTTTGGAAAGTCTCTTATTAAAAGACGGGAAATCACAGCTATTCTGAAAACCCCCAAATCAAAACAAAATGTGGATTCAAAAATTTAAAAAGCAAGGGGGGCGCTATCAAAAGCTGGCCTTCGCCAAAATGAAAAAAAACGTTCGAATGTTTGGGTAATAAAAGGATTTTTTGGCACCTATCAATTTCCCCGTGGTGACTACAAAAGTGCTGTATTTAAATTTAACTGCAAAGTAGATCTATCAAAAGCTTGACTGACCAAATTTTAAAAAAAATCCTGTTGAAAAATATACGGGTAAAAAAAGGTATTTTTTGGCACCTATCAAATTTACCTGTGGTGACTACAAAAATTGCTGTTTAAAAATTTAATGCAAGTGATTATAACAAAGTTGACTGACAAATGATTTAAAAACACCTGTCTGAAAAGTTAGGATTTAAAAGGTATTTTTTGGCCCTTCAGTAACCCGTGGGAAATACAAAGTTGCTGGATTCAAATTTAACTGCAAGGTGGCTCTTCAAAAGCTGGCCTGGCCAAAGTGAAAAAAAACGTATCTGAAATGTATACGGGGTAAAAAAAGGTATTTTTTGGGACCCATAAATTCCGTGGGGACTCCAAAATTGCTGATTTAAATTTAATGCAAAGTGATCTATAACAAAAATTGATGACAAAAGTGAAAAAAACACTGTTGAAATGTTAAGATTTAAAAGGTTTTTTTTGGCACCTATCGTACCCTGTGGGACTAAAAAGTTGTGGATTCAAATTTACTGAAAGGGGGCTTAGCAACACAAAGGGGCCTTTTGGGTGCCCCAAAAAAAAAAAAATTTTTTGAAATTTTTGGGTAAAAAAAGGATTTTTTGGACCATCAACCTGTGGTGACTACAAAATTGTTGTATTCAAACTTAACTGCAAGGTGGCTATATCAACAAAGCTGGACTGGGCAAAATTGAAAAAGAACACCTATCTGAAATGTATACTTATAATAAAAGTGGAGTTTTGCACCTAACAAATAGACCTGCAGTTACTAGAAAAGATCTGTATCCTAATATAAGGCAATGCAATGTCTAAACAAAGTTTTGGCTGTACAATATCCAGTATCCTCTATAGAGCTTGTTTGTGTTTGCCCGTGCCCCCCCCCTCCGCTCCTCCCCGTGACTTTACAGCGGCAGATGCTCCTTTAAAATTCTCTGCCTAACTACCTAAAATCTGCAAATCTCTGATCTAACTAACTTCTAAGGATCACAGCTAAAAATAGAGCTGTCTCTGTGAAAAAATAGAATAATTTCGCTGAGCTGTTTGCTGAGCTGTTTGGACAGAGGCAGAGCGCACGTCCTACTGCTATGAGACGCTGACACACACTGATCATGAACAGGAAGGGCTGTTCTATGTAAAACGAGGTCATGTGATTTTTCCAGCCAATCGCAACCAAACACATCCCAGTCATGACGTCGCACACACATCTCACCCTGCTCTATTCTGTAAGCTGATTTGCTGGCCGCCAAAATGACAGGAAGCGCCGAAAATGGCGCGATATTAATAGATTATGCACAGATTTTAACCTAAATTATCGCGTGATCTAAAAAATCTGATCAACGTAAATACCGTGCCGATTTCAACTTTGTTGATAATAATCGCTCAACACTACTTAGAAGCTATTTCAGCGACTCGGACACAATAATTGCAAATTTGACATCTGCACCTTTCAATAAAGAATTTTTGTTTATCACAAAGGACGTTATTGCCCTTTATACCAATATCAGCCATGTTTTAGGCCTAAAATGCATTAAAAAATATTTTATAGATGATCAGTCATTAGCCAAAGACCAAACTGATTTTCTGTTGGCAGGTTTGACATTTATCCTTAATTAAAAAAAAATCATATATTGCACCCAAACTTATAAACAGGTTAAAGGAACGGCAATGGGGACAAGCGTGACCCCATCTTATGCAAATTTGTTAATGTGATTTTTGGATATGAATTATTTACTAAAATTAATTTTTTCAATATTACTTGAAAAAAGATATATTGATTATCTTTTTGTGATTTGGGATGAGACAAGAGAAGAACCCAAAAATTTTTTCTTTAAGCGAAAATTTAAAAAAATGCCTGGGGCATTACATTAAACCCTAAAATTAATAAGGAGGAAATAGATTTCCTGGATTTAATTATTAAAAAAAAATAAAAAAGGAAACTATGCAAAACCATTTTTTTTAAAAGCCATAAAGTAATAGTTCTTAAATTTTCAACAACTCCCTTTCAAAAAATAAAAATTCCTATGTCCTGTATGGTCCCCCTACTTTCTTTTAAAAAATTTTGCATAAGGATGAGGATTTTATAAAAAAATCTTTAACAGTAGCCCACAGTTTAAAGGAAAAACATTACCTGGAAAAACTTGAAAAAGAATCCATAGCAAGTGAAAGTGAGTTTTCACAACAGGAAAATATATAAAAAAAGGTCCAGATAGATGATACAAAGGGGTCTTCTATGAATACAAACACAAATAATAAAAAGGAGAGAACTATTAAAATAACAAACCCTTTTAAAGGGGGAAAAAAACTAAACGTTGTTTTCTAGATCAGTAAATTCGCCCTGAACAAATTAATTCCATTTGAAAAAAAAAAAATAAAAATCCCCTGGTTTATTTTAAAAAAAAGGACCCTTAACTGAAAGGCCCCAAATTTTTTCCAAAACCCCCCCTTTTTATTTCGGGGGAGCCATCCTGAAATTTAAAAAAATTAGGGGGCTCCCAAAGGGTTTTTGGGGTTAAGGGCACACCAACTAAAAGAAAAAAGGCCCAAAAAGGGAAAAAAATCCCCCTATAGGAGCAGGGTTTCCCCGGGGAATTTTTTTGTCACCAAAACAGGCCAATCAAAAATTCCACCCAAAAGGGGCCACCCAACAAAAATTTCCCCCTAAATTTTAAATAAACAAAATTTTGTTTATTTTTTTTGCCACCAACAATATGTCAGCCGCACAAAACAAAATAACAATGAATGGGAATGGTCACCGGGGGAAATATAAAGAAAAAAATTTTTTTCTTCAAGAGTCCTGAACATAAAATAAAACCATGATGGAGACCCATACTGGGACTCTCTTTAAATTTTTAATTTATCATATCCCAGAATTTGGGGGACCAACCCCCTTTGAAGGGAAAAAAAGGGAAGTTTTCGGAAATACCAGCTTCAAAACCCAATCCCCTATGAAAAATGAATGTTGGTTTTTAGTCAGGGGGACTTTTCAGGCCCCGTCGGCTTTAAATAAATATGACCTCATATTTAAAAAACCAAACTCCACGAATACATAAGTATACATAGTGACTTCTATTTTACTAAAAATCCTTTTAAAAAAACACAAAATCACAAAAAAATTTCCAGAAAACGTTCCCAAAATTTTCCCCAAAACAGCAACTTTCCCTTTTGTTTAAATTTTTCCCCGAAAACTTTAAAAGGCAAAAAAGTTAAATGCACTCCCTTAGTTCCCACCGGCTTTCCGGGATCACCCATAGTGTGCGTTGAAGTCGATTTAGTGCACCCCTCCAAATTTTTTTTGCAGAAAAATAATAACAAATAATAATGATTCTTAAAACCCCAAAAAAGGGGGGAAAAATTATATTAAATCCACATTGAAACATATTGAAAACGTTTTTAGGGTTTCAACATGTAACACGTTTTTAAAATAGTCCTTTTTTTTTTTTTTAATTTTTTTTGGGTTTCAAGTGACCTCTTAAACCCTCAGTAACCCAAACACTGGCCCCCTCCAGCTCTTTTTTGGGATTTATTTTAAAATTTAAATCCCTTTTTTTTGGAATTCCTTTTTTTAAGGGCATGTTTCTAAAAAGAAATGTTAAAAAAATCTTTTTTTGGTAAAAAACCCCCCAAAATTTTCCCTGGGCCCCAGTCCTCAATTTCCCGGGCCCGTTTCCCTGCTTCTGTACTGTCTCTAAACACCCTGTGGCTGCTGCTGTCACCCTGGAAATGGGCTGTGTTTTTTTCCCGTTTGTGTCCCCCGTTTCTGTTTCCCGTTGCTGTTTCCCCTGTGTCCCGTGTGCTTTTTACCTGTTTCCTTTTCTTTGCTTTTTCCCTTTTTTCCCGTTGGGTTTTGGGACACGTTCCCTAGGGGGTGTGCAAAAAATCCCCTGGTCTCGATTTAAAATTTGGCGGGCCCCAATTTCCCTTTCCCAAAACACATTACCCCTGGCATATAAAAAAACCCTTTCCCACCTCCCGTTGCTGGGCCCCGTTTTATTTAATTTTCCCCTTTAAACCCTGGGCTTTTGCTTCCCCGGTGTTAATTTTTTTTTATGTCGCCTGTTCCCGTTTACCCTTTTTGCCCCGTTTTTTTCTTAGGTTTCGATTCTTTCTTTTTCCCGCCCTCTTACCTGTCCTACCTTCCTGGGATCCAAATTCCAGTTTTCAGTTAACCCCCCCCTTTTGTCCCGGTTGTGGGTTCCCGTACCCCCGTTTTTTTACCTGTCTTTATGTCTGTTTTTTCCTGTCTGCCATTGTGCTTAGGACTCTGTAATCTGCCTACGGCTACACCAGTCGGGACCGTACCTCTGCCAGCCCCTGGGCCCTTGCCCCCACTTCGGCGGGCAACGGAGAGCTACCATCTGCACTCACAGTGGCCCGAGGACCCACACCAAAAGCACCCGGCATCCATGGGTAGTGCATACTGACACACGGGTTGTTGGAAAAAATCTGGTCCCGCGAGGTACCCTACCTAGCCTGCGGTCAGGTTCACCCAACTTCTGTACCCCTCCACCTTTCTAGTCCCCCTCTTTTTTTCCTCCTGGTATCCCCCTTTCCTAGTTTCCCCCAGTACTGGCTATCACTACCTGTGCTTGTTTTTTGGGGTTTCCCCCGGGAAAAATTTTTGGGCCCCGACCTTGTGGAATTTTCTTTTTTTAAATTTTGGGGGGAGGAGGGGGGACTTAAGGGGTGGGGGTAGGGTTCACGGTCCGTGCCACTTTATTTTTTCGGGGCTGGGGTCAGGGACGCCCTGTCTCAATCCCCCCTGTGGCCGCTGCATTTTATCCAAAAAGTTGTGTAGCCTTTTTTGTCCCACTCCTGTACCTGTTGCTTTTCCCCTTGTGCTTGGCTCACCTGCCTTGCTTTGTTTTCCTTTCCTGTCTGGGTTTTGCACAGCCCCTGGGAGTGTGCAAAATCAGGGTCTCGATTTAAAATGGACGTCCCAATTTTGTCCAATGCCCACATGACCCCCTGGCATAAAAGAAACTTCCTACCTCTTTTTGGGGCCCGTTATTAATGTCCACTTGAGTCCTGATTTTGCATCCTGGTGTTACCTGTTGTTATGTCTGCCTGTTCCTGTTTACCTTTAGCCCTGTTTTTTCTTAGGTTTCTGATTCTGCTTTATCCTGCCATCTTACCTGTCAGCTACCTTCCTGGGATCAGCTTCCAGTCTTCGGTTAACCCCGTTGTGTCCAGGTTGCTGTTTCTCTACCTCCGTTCTGCTGTTACCTGTCTTTATGTCTGTTTTTTTCCTGTCTGCCATTGTGCTTAGGACTCTGTAATTCCTAGGCTTACACCGTCGGGGGGAATCCCTCCCCAGACCGGGTCCCTTTTGTCCTGCACTTCGGCTGGCCAAGCGGGGGCTTCCTCGCGCCACATGGCCAGAGGATCCACCCCAAAGCACCCGGCATCCAGGGTGTCATGATACTGACACACTGGTCGTTAAAAGAATAAATGATCATGGATCCCCGAGGTAACCCAAAACCCTGCTGGTCAGGGCTCCCCCAAGCTTCTTCCACCTCCACTCATGCCTAGTGCCCTCTTTGTTCCTCCTGTGTATCTCCTTTCCTAGGTATTCCCAGTACTCGCTATCACTAGCCTGTAGCTTGTTTTTGGGGTTTTTCCCCAGAAATTTTTTGGGCCCTGATATGGGGAAATTTCCTTTCGTTAATTTGAGAGGAGAAGGGGATTAAGGGGGGAGGGGGTTGGTCACGGCCCTCCCACTTCCCCTTTTTTCTGGGCTGTGGTCATGGACGTCCTGTCTCTAATCACCCTGTGGCCGCTGCAGTTATCCAAGACATGTCTGTGTAGCCTGTTTTTGTCCCCCTCCGACTGTTGCGTTTCCCTTGTGTGTGTGTCAATGTCCTTGCTTTGTTTCCCTTTCCCTGTTGGGTCTATATGTTTAGCCAGTGTTTTCCGCATCCTGCATGTTTTAATGGTTTTTGTTTTTGAGGGTTACTAGGTTTCTGCTCTGATTTTTCCCTGCTTTTTGCCTGTCAGCTACCTGCCTGGGACCAGCTTCCAGTCTTCGGTTAATTCCGCTGTGTCCAGGTTGCTGTTCCTGTACCTCCGTGCTTCCATTACCTGCTATTATGTCCATTTGTACCTGCCTGTTATTGTGCTTACAGCTACACTGGTCTGTGACTCGTCATCTCACCCAATGTCCTTGTCCTGCACTACAGCTGTCACCATGAGTAGCTCACTATCTATGCTTACAGTGGCCCAGAGGATCCACAAAAAGCATCCACTGTCCACGGTATCAGTGCATACTGACACTGCTGGTCATTACAAAAAGGTTTTTAATATATATGCATTTGTTTGTACACAAACACACGCTTCCCACGTGCAGACTTGGTGGTTATTTTTTAGAATAAAGCCCGCTGGTTTCGTATGTGTGGTATGGAACTGATGAAGTGTGCATGTCACACGAAAAGCATCTTCCGCTGCTAAATAAAATATGAATTCTTTAAAAACTAGAGGCCCAGCGCTGTTATTTTTGTTTGGGGAGGAAGAGAGGTACTGAGGATAAACCATAAAAACCTCAGTTTTCCTACATACCTGGTTCCGAGGATTTGGAACAAGGGATAACACAGACAAGCTGCAGCAGACCCCACAACCATCAGTTCCCAAAAATTGTGGGTGCCTTTCTTAGCACAACATGCGAATGTTAGTATATAAGTTAGTTATATACTAAACATTTATCCTGAATTCAGATTATTTGCACTATAGAGCGCTGTCTCTGATTTTTTTTCTATTTGTATATAATACCGATAATAAGTTTAAACAGGTGCAATTAATACAGATAATGAGTGCAGAGTAGGAGAGCTTCTTAAAAATAAATCTATCTCATATCTATCTATTTAGCTATCTGTCTCATAGCTATCATTAGAGGTGGGCGAATCGATTCTAACGAAGTAGAATTTTTTTTAAATTTTTTCCCGGGGAAAACTTTGTTTCTAAAACGAAGTCAAATTTGGGTTTGGGGGGGGGGGGGTTGATTCGCGGGAAGAGGCGTTTTTTTTAAAATTGAAAAAAGGGCTGGGGGAGCAATGGGGGTTTAAAAATGGGAAAAAGGAAGTCTGGGGGGAAAAAAGGCGTAACCTAAATGAAAATTTTGCAGGATGAAGCCAATCGAGATGGCGGGATTTGGGACGTAATGCCACTTATAATTTCCGGGCGGGCGTTGGAATTTCACACTGTTTTCTGTGTGGGTAGGGAAGCGGGGCTGCTGCTGATATCTCATATTTAAAGAACAAAACTTTTATAAGGGGTTTTTTGGGGGGGGGTTTTGTCAAGCTTGTCCCCGGGAAAATGCTTCTTTACTGTTTTTTTGATTTTGGGGGTTTTGGGAAATTAAAGTCCAGCGTGTGCCCAATTCAGCTGCATATACTTTTTAATGCTTTTCTCCCTTAGTCCCTTGAGCAATTAAATTATCAAGGGTTATTAACCCCGTTGTATTCATTTTAAATTAACGGGTGTTTTTAAAACCCAAAAATACCACTTTATTTTTGGTTGCTCTTTTATTTTGCGCAATTTTGATCCGGGGGGTTAAAATTAACCCGTTGGTTGCTCTTGTGGTCCTAAAAGAAACTTTTTTTCAACGCCAAAGAAGGAATTTTGCCCTTTTGCATAATTCTTTACCAAAGGGGTTAATTACGGGTTTTTTGTTGTTGTTTTCCCGGGAAAAATACACCCCCTTTTTAAAATGAAAACAAAGTGGAAAATTTTTTGGCAGCACATTTTTTCGCGAAATTTTAAAAACCAAAGGGGGTTAACTGGGTAATTTTCTGAAATTGTACCCCAGTAAAAAAAATGTTGTTTTTAAACGGCAAATAAGAAATTTTGGCGGGTAGCTTAATTCATATCCAAAGGGTTTTAATTACAAATTTTTTTCTGTTGTTGTGTTCCAAAAAAAACAACGCCATTTTAAACCCGGGTACAAGCTGGTAGTTTTGGGCAGACATTTTTTTTGGCACAATTTAACACCCCAAGGGTTTAAAAAACTAAGTTTTTTTTCCGCAGTTGTACCAGTAAAAGAAAATTTTTTTTTCAACCCCAAAAGAAGAAATTTTGGCTGTAGCAAAATTTTCTTTATCTAAAGGTTAATTAAGCCTGTTTGTTTTTTTTAATTCATTTTAAAATACCCCCCCGGTTTTTAAACCGGCCATACAAGAAAATTTTTTCCCCCCCCTTTGGGGACCCAAATTTTTTATACCCAAAGGGGTTTTCCCCAAGTTGTTAGTTTTTTCATTTGTAAAGCAAAAACGGGGTTTGGGTTTTTTTCATTTTACAGATATCTTCTTTAAACAGTTCTGTAATTTTTAGAAAAAACCCGTATGTCGAAGAGAGGGGGGCGGCTCTTTACTGCAAAAGGTGGCAGTGGCAAAAAAACTTCCGGAGCGGGGCCAGGTGCAGCCCCAGAAAAGGGGCGTCCCCGCGGGGGTCACTGGTGGGGGCCCACAATTTTGCCGGTTTTCATTTAGCGGGCCTTTTGTTTTGACAAAACCCAGGGTTCTTGTTTTGGTTTTGACTAGGTCACCCACTTCCCCCCGGGATAAATTGAAAAAAACCCCAGCCAAGAGTCGGGGGGGAAGGGTTAGCCCAAAAACCCCTTTTAGTTGGCAGGGCCCCGGGGGAGGGGGTTTCCAAAGGGCCCTCCCCCTGCCCTCAACCCGCCTTGCCCATTGGTTCCCTGGGCCAGAGATTTTACTATGGGGGTTAACAAAGCGGGGATAAACAATTTGGGGAGGGCAGTCAGCAGCTCCCTTGGCAGCAAAGAAATGGGGCCTTTTCCCCCTGCTTCTTGCAGTAGGCGGAAAAAGTATAGATGCGAGAGTGGCTGGGAGGTCATGTTGTGGGGGGGGTCAGCCTCTGCTCCCAAAAAGAGGGTGATGGGGGCCCGGGGAAAAATGCGAGGGAAACACAAATGGGTGATAAATGTAGCCGCCCACCCCTTGGGGCCGGGTGAAGAAAGGGCTTCATCATCGTCAGGAGAAGAGGGCAGCTTGCGCGTCAGGCAGCAGCGCAGCCAGCAAGTGGGTTGTGTGGCCGTGAGTCAGCAGGGTAGCAACAGTGTGAGTTCAGGAGCCAAGCGGCCACGGGGTAGAAAACCCGCTTCGCAGGTCCAAGAAAGTGGTGGCACAGGGGCTCAGCGAGGCAGCGGAGGTAGTAGTCACTCAGTGTGGAGCGTTGGCAGTAAAATCAGCTACTCGGCGGTGTGGCAGTTCTTTGCTAAGACACCATAAGAGCCAAATATGGGTATATGTAGAATCTGTGGGCAGAAAGTGAAGTGTGGTCAGGGAGCTCCCGTCGGCTCCATGGCCCTGCGTCAACACATGCAGCGTCACCATCCAGTGGAATGGGAGAAACGTGGCTCAGATGTGGTGGTCCAGCCAGCTGCCGCAGCAGCAGCAGTGCCCAGTGGCTCACATGCCATTGCAGCCAGTCAAGGCTCCACCCCCTCTGCAGAAGGGAGCTGTTTCTCTTTGCCATCCTCTCCTGATCCAGACGCTCCTGCTCCTCGCTACTCATGGCGCCAGCAGTCGTTCAACGAGGCGATTGCAAAGAGACAACAGTATGCGTCCAACCTTCCTAAGGTGCAGAAGCTGACTGTTCTCCTGTCCAAGTTGTTGGTACTGCAGTCCCTCCCTTTCCAAATGGTGGACTCTGCACCGTTCAGAGAATTAATGGCCTGTGCCGAGACGAGATGGACAGTCCCAAGCCAAAAAGGCAGTACCAGCACTTCACAAATATGTAGAACAGAAGGTGGGCCAGTCCTTGAGCTTATTGGTTTGTTCCAAGGTGCACAGCAGCGCGGACGTGTCGAGCTGTAACTACGGTCAGGGCCGGTACATGTCCTTTACGGCCTACTGGGTGAATGTGCTTCCTGCCCAGCCACACCAACAAGTTGGACAGGAGACACCGCTTTCTCCTCCACGTTGTAAAACTGCTGCTCCTGCGGCAATGTCCACCTCCTCCTCCTCCAACACCACCACCATCTCAGCCTCCACAAGTACTGCTCCATCATACCACATGTGTAGGGCACAGCGGTGTCACGCAGTTCTACACCTGGCTTGCCTTTAGCGACGAAAATCACACAGGGGAGAACTGCTCCGCGTCATGCAGCAAGAAATCGATGTGTGGCTTTCTCCGTGCCAACTGCAAATTTGAACCATGGTGACGGACAATAGGAGGAACATGGTGTCCGCGCTGCACCGAGGAGGAATGGTCCATGCGCCCTGCATGGCGCACGTGTTCAATCTGGTTGTGAAAAGGTTCCTGAAGTCTTCCACCGATCTTCAGAACTTCTGAAAAATGGCCAGGAAACTGTGCATGCACTTCATCCATTCCTACAAAGCCAGGAACACCCTCCTCGAGTTGCAGCGGCAGAACGGCCTCCCCAACACACGCTTATATGCGATGTTTTCACCCGTTGGAATTACAGCCTACACATGTTGGACTGACTGTAGGAACAGAGAAAGGCCATTAACGAATTTTGATGATCCAGGCGGACAGGAGTACTCCCCTGTGTAACTTTGATGTCAGCCAGTGGAAGCTCATGCGTGAAATCTGCCGTTTGCTGAGGCCATTCGAGGAGGCGACTTTATTTGTCAGTCGCCAGGACTACGGGATGCATAACGTCATTCCACTGCTTCATGTCCCAGAACAGATGCTGAAAAATCTGTCTGGGCAGGGGACTGGAGACGTGGCGACTATATCTCGCAGCCACATGAGTCCAGTGGGGACTGAACTGGAGGGGGAGGAGGAGGACATTGGAGCAGAAGCATTGTCTGGTGAAATGAGTGGATTTTCTACCCAGGTGACAGGAGAGGAGGAGCAGCTGGAGGAGGTAGATGGAGATGAGGAAGACGAGGCAGATGACCCGCATGCATCATAGCAGGTACACAGTGGAGATGGAGCAGGAGGCCCTCGGAGTCACTTGTGCAGATAGCCACCACAGGCATGCTGATCTTGCTGGCTGTGACAGGCCGAATAGTCACCTTCCGGCAGAGGGATGTCTTATGGCTCTAAACATCTATTAGACCTCGACTACCGGTCCAAAATGGAGCCTTTTTCACAGCTGTCTGAGAGGGACGGAAAAACTCAAAAAATATAGGGAATCCTCCGTATCATTTGGCAGCTACTCTGACAGTCTGACCGTGGTGTGTTCGCGTCACGTACTACTGCCGCGGCTGCTGTGGGTGGTGGGGGGGGTGGGGGTAGGAGCAGTACCAGCTCCATCAGCAGCAACCTAAGTCTGGGAGTTCACTGATGAGCAGCTATCCCTCACCCGCCCTAGTGAGGAGGTCAGTCTCAGCAGCAAACAAACAGCAGGACCTGGAGCAGTTCCATGAACAAACAGGTGATGGGCCTAATTGGACAGCCACTCTGCCACCCCAGAGATAGAAGGATCCGCTGGAACTAATGGGCAGCCATACTGGATGTGTGGCGCAAACTTGCTGAGTTTGCAGTGGAGAAGCTTGTCCTAACCCGACCAGTAGTGTGGTATCAGAGCAAGGGTTGTTCAGTGCGCGGGAGGCATCGTTACCCCAGGAGAACCCGCTTGTCACGGGAAATGTGGAAACGACTGACCTTTGTCAAGATGAATCCAGGCGTGGATCGCCAGGGATATTACACACACCAATGCTTTAGGCGTCAAATTTACATAGCCATGACGCCCTCACCCAAAACTTTGAGAAATGAGTCTGGTTTCAAAACTCCCTGCCTAAGCCACTATTCTGATGCGCCACCCACTGATGCACACATCTGCTGCCAGTTTCTCCATCTGCCTACGCATCTTACCAGGACTGTTATTGCCACCCATCTCACACTTTGTCATTGTGCCACTTATGACTCATGCTGCTGCTGCTGTGCCGTGACATCCACACTGTGACATTGTGCTACCTCTTGACCTCATGCTGTTGCTCTGCCATCACCTACACTCTCTGTCATTGTGCCACTATGTGGCCTCATCTCCCTGTTTGTGCCTGCTCCCACACTCTGTCATTGTGCCATCTTGACTCTTGGCTGCTGTGGGCTGCTGCTGTGACTCCACACTCGGGTCATAGTGCACTCTGTGGCTCTACTACTGTTTTTGCCACCTCCAGATTGTATTGTGCCAACTCTGACCTCATGCTGCTGCTGTTACTCCTGCCATGACTCCACACTCTGTCATTGTGCCACTCTTTAGACTACTCCTGTTTTTGCAACCTCAGTGAATGTCATTGTGCCACTCTCTGACCTATTGATGCTGCTGTGGCATGCTGCTGTGACTCCACAATCGGTCATGTTGCCACTCTTGTGGCCTACTACTGTTTTTTGCCACTCCAGAATGTAATTGGGCCCCACTCTGACCTCATGCTGCCTGCTGTTACTCCTGCCGTGACTCCAAATTCGGTTCATTGTGCCCCTCTGTGGCTCCTTCTCTGTTTGTGCACCTCCACACTCTGTCATAGTGACCACTGTCTGACATATGCTGCAGCTGTGGATGCTGCGTGGACCTTCACACTCTGTCATTGTGCCACTGTTCTGACCTCATGCTGCTTGCTTTGGCTGCTTCCGTGACCTCCACACTCTGTCATTGTGCCACAGTCTGGACCTCATGCTGCTGCTGTTGTCTCCTGCCGTGACCGCCACACCTCTGTCATTGTGCAACTCTGTGCCTTCTCTGATTTTGCCACTCCAGAATGTCATTTTGCCACTCTCTGACCTCATGCTGGGGCTGTTGCTCCTGCGTCACCTCCAACTCTGTCATTGTGCATCTGCGGCCTAATCCTGTTGGTGCCACCTCCACACTCTGTCATTGTGCCACTCTGTGGCCTGCTACTGTTTTTGCCACCTCCAGAATGTCATTGTGCCACTCTCTGACCTCAAGCTTCTGCTGTGGCTGCTGCCGAGACCTCCACACTCTGTCATTGTGCCACTGTCTTACCTCATGCTGCTGCTTTGGCTGCTGCCGTGACCTCCACACTCTGTCATTGTGCTACTGTCTGACCTCATGCTGCTGCTGTGGCTGTTGCCAAGACCTCCACACTGTGTCATTGTGCCACTGTCTGACCTCATGCTGCTGCTGCTGTTGTTGCTGCTGCCGTCACCTACACTCTCTGTCGTTGTGCCACTCTGTGGCCTACTCCCTGTTTGTGCCAGCTCCACACTCTGTCATTGTGCCACTCTCTGACCTCATGCTGCTGCTGTGGCTGCTGCCTCGACCTCCACACTGTGTCATTGTGCCACTCTGTGGCCTTCTCCTGTTGGTGCCCACTCCACACTCTGTCACTGTGCCACTCTGTGGCGTACTCCTGGTTTTGCCACCTACAGAATGTCATTGTGCCACTCTCTGACCTCATGCTGCTGCTGTGGCTGCTGATGTGACCTCCAGACTCGGTCATTGTGCCACTCTGTGGCCTACTACTGTTTTTGCCACCTCCAGAATGTTAATTATGCCCACCACTTTGGACCTCATGCTGCTGCTGTTTACTCCTGCCATGACCTCCAAACTCTGGCATTGTGGCCACCTCTGTGGCCTTTCTACTGTTTGTTGCCACCTCCACACTCTGTCATTTGTGCCACTATCTGACTCTTGCTGAAGCTGTGGCTGCTGCGTGACCTTCACACTCTTTCAATGTGCCACGTCTGAACTCATGCTGCTGCTTTGGCTGTACCCGTGACCTCCACACTCTGTCATTGTGCCCACTGTCTGACCCTCATGCTTGCTGCTGTTGCCTCATGCCGTGACCTCCACACTCTGTCATTGTGCACTCTTGTAGCCTAATCCTGATTTTGCCACTCCAGAATGTATTTGCCACTCTCTGACCTCATGCTGCTGCTGTTGCTCCTGCCGTCACTCCAAACTGTAATTGCTGGCCACTCTGTGGCCAACTCTGTTGGGCCACCTCCACCACTCTGTCATTGTTGGCCACTCTGTGGCCTACTATGTTTTTGCACCTCCAGAATGTCATTGTGCCACTCTCTGAACCTCAAGCTTCTGCTGTGGCTGCTTGCCGGGGGGGGGAGGGGGTGGGAACCCACTCCCACACTCTGTCATTGTGCCACTGTCTTGACCTCATGCTGCTGCTGGGGCTGCTGCGGTGAACTCCACACTGTGGCAGTGTGCCCCTGTCTTGACCTCATGCTGATGCTGCTGTTGTTGTGCTGCGTACTACATCTCTGTCGTTGTGCCACTCTGTGGCCTACTCCCTGTTTGATGCCGCCTCCACAATCTAGTCTTGTGCCCCACTACTTCTAGTCTAGGACACCTAATGCTGATGCTTTGGCGTGGCTGCATCTCCCCTTTTTTTATTGACCTCCACACTGTGTCATTGTAGGACCACTCTGTGGCCTTCTCCTGTGGTGCCCACTCCACACTCTGTCCACTGTGCCACTCTGTGGCTTTCTCCACAGGTTTTGCAACTCCAGAATGTCATTGTGCCACTCCTCTGACCTTCATGCTGCTGCTGTGGCTACTGCTGTGACCTCCACACTCTGTCATTGTGCCACTCTGTGGCCTACTACTGTTTTTGCCACCTCCAGAATGTAATTTTGCCACACTTTGACCTCATGCTGCTGCTGTTACTCCTGCCATGACCTCCACACTCTGGCATTGTGCCACTCTGTGGCCTTCTCCTGTTTGTGCCACCTCCACACTCTGTCATTGTGCCACTCTGTGGCTTACTCCTGGTTTTGCCACCTACAGAATGTCATTGTGCCACTCTCTGACCTAATGCTGCTGCTGTTGCTCCTGCAGTGACCTCCAAACTCTGTCATTGTGCCACTCTGTGGCCTTCTCCTGTTTGTGCCACCTCCACACTCTGTCAATTGTGCCACTGTCTGACCTCATGCTGCAGCTGTGGCTGCTGCGCAGACCCCACATCTGTAATTGTGCCCACTGGTCTGACTCATGCTGCTGTTTGGCTGCTACCGTGACCTACACACGCTGTCATTGTGCACTGTCTGACATCATGCTGTGCTGTTGCTCTGCCGTTGGACTCCACACTCTGTCATGTGCACTCTGTTTGCCTACTCCTGATTTTGCACCTACAGAATGTAATTTTGCACTCTCTGACCTATGCTGCTGCTGTTGCTCCTGCCGTCACCTCCAAACTTCGTCATGTGTGCCACTCTGTGGCCTACTCCTGTTGGGCCACCTCCACACTCTGTCCTTGTGCCACTCTCCGGCCTGCTACTGTTTTTGCTACCTCCAGAATGGTCATTGTGCCACTCTCTTGACCTCAAGCTTCTGCTGTGGCTGCTGCGAGGCCTACAACACTCTGTCATTGTGCCACTGTCTGACCTCATGCTGCTGCTTTGGCTGACTGCCGTGACCTCCACATCTGTCATTGTGCCACTGTCTGAGGCCTATGCTGCTGCTGTGGCTGCTGCCGTGACCTCCACACTGTGTCATTGTGCCACTGTCTGACCTCATGCTGTTGCTGTTGCTCCTGCCGTGACCTTTTCCTGTAGTAGTTGAAATGAAACTTTTGCTGCCCACATTCAGCATTGGGACAGTCATACATATTGTTACAACATTTAAATCAACACCATTTTATTTTTTGTAACCAAAATTATTTGTTTATGTTGTTAATGTTGTTGATGCTACCATTTGTTTAATGGTTGGCGCTCTCCTAAATGTTAATGGCGGATTCGATTAAATCTGGTCTTTCAGATATGGATCCATTTGTAAGATAGGCCAATGTTTTTTTTAGGATTGACCGAATCTGTGGGTGTGATGAACTATACTTTGTAATAAAGTTAAGTTTATTTTCTTTCATTGATTTGGAATCTTTATTATTTATATTCTTTATTTCTGATTTCTTATCTGTCAGGCCGGTTGTTTCTATCTTAATTATGCAGTCATTTTGGGATAGTAGACTGTCTCTAGCTACAGACTCCCTAATGAGACTTTCAGGATAATGTTTATCTCACAGCCTATTAGCTACTGTGGCAGACTGAATTTCGAAGTCTACATCGTTAGTGCAATTTTTCCGGATACGTCTTAATTGTCCATATGGGAAGTTTGTTTTTCATTTGTGGAAATGTAGACTCCGGAAGTCAAAGAAATTATTTGAGTCCACAGATTTAAAAAAAAGGTGGTAGTAACGTAAAGGTCCTCTTTTTCTTTATTATTAGGTCCAAAAAGTCGATTTATTTTTTTGATCTTAGGCGTAAAGGTGATGCCACAGGTGTTCTTATTAATTTCTCCAATGAAAGGTTCTGCCTCTTTCTCAGTTCCATTCCATATTAGGTAAAGGTCATCTATATATGTTCATTAATTATGGACTTTTTTGAAGTTATTATTGAGTAGATTAAACTTGTTCTCCCAATTTGCCATTAAAAAAAGTTCGTGAACGATGGGGCTACCTGAGTCCCCATTGCCGTTCCCTTTATTTGTTTATAAATCTCTGTATGACACATGAGAAAATTGTTACTCAATATCAATGACAATCCAGAAAGTAGAAAATCCCTTTGTGGTTGGGTCAGTAATGGGTCATTTACAAGAAAATTTTTGACACAGGATAGGCCTAGCTCATGACCAATATTCGTACATAAGGCCGTAACATCCATCGAAATAAACAGAAGTCCTTATGGAAAGGGGTGAGATTACGATTTCAATAAAAAGTATCTGCGTCTCTCAAAAAAACTCCTAAGTTGTTTACGTACAATGTAGTAAATATCTAAATAGAGTGATAAATTACTGGTAGAACTGTTTATTCCCGAAATAATCAGTTGACCTGGAGGTTGTGCAGGATCCTTGTGGAGTTTAGGGATGTGGTAAAATATACTCTTTTTTGGCATTGGAATAAAAATAAATTGCTTTACACCATTTTCCTGAGGACTTCTAGTGGATAGTAAATTTTACTGCATAACAAAATATTCCCTGAGGACCCCTAGTGGATAGTAAAATTTACTACACGACATAATATTCCCTGAGGACCCCTAGTGACCACAAAAAATAGGATGGGACAGGTTGATTATACTATGCGTTTTCTAGTTTTTATTTACTTATCTATTTATTTCTTTTTACCTTTTTTATGTATAACAATTTATTTTGTGTAACAATTATTTTGAATGACTTTAAAACTGTTTCAATCGGTAGAAAGCACTTGTTTTTTTTACCATTTGGATACTTGTGTTGATTGACATGTGCAAATGCTTGTGCCAGGTGCAGACTGGGTGATTGTTACCAGGTGCAGACCAGGCGGTGGTTACTTTTTGCATATAAACTACGTTGTCTCTCATTCGTGTTATGGACCTGGCGAAGTGTGCTTCAGCATACGAAATGCGTTTTCCTTTTCAGAAATAAAATCCTGAAAAAACAGAATAAGAGTTCAGTTGCAGTGCATTTGGGTTGTTGAATTCGGAATCCAGCAGTTAATTCATTGGATATTCATTACCTGCATAAGTTACAGTATGACTAGGATTAATGGAAACGGGTCTCGATCAAGGATTTATCTGATTGTCAGATTGGAGTCAGAAAGGAATGAGATGATCACAGAGCCGCCATAAATGCAGATATTACTGAAGAAGAGGTAAAATTGGCTATTATTCATTTGGCGAACAGAAAGGCCCCTGGCCCAGATAGCTTCTCTGAAGAGGTATATAAATGCTGAAATACCAGATAGCACCCATCCTAACTAGTACGTACAACAACATTCTCAACACGGGACAATGTTGACTGGAATCCTGTAACATCTATATCAAAGTTATTCCAAAAAAGGGTAAAGATCCTTTGCTGGCATCCTCATACAGGTCTATCTCACTAATAGATATTGATCAAAAAATGTTATCTAAAATGCTTGATGATCGATTGGTGGACATTTTAACCTAAATTAGTGGAACAGGGGTTGGAAACATTCGCAAGGTTCTGGCGGTGTTGGATAGGGTAAAGGGAAGACCAATTCCAGGAGCACACCCAGGTCTAATTGATTTCAATGCTGAAAATTCATTCGATCATGTTCAATGGAATTGGCTTTGGTCTGTTCTTGACTTGGTAGGTATTACAGGACGTTTCAGGACATTTTTAGCGGGTATTTACAAGAGCCCTACTGACCAGATCCATACCCCTGGTTACCTCTCCAAGCCAATATCCCTCCAAAAGGGCATGAGACAGGGATGACCCTTATCACCCCTTTTGTTTGATCTGGCCTTACAGCCTTTTGGGAGACTTCTGGAGGAATCTGACCTATTCAAGGGTATTGGCGTTGGAGCCAAAACTGTGAAACTCACGCTAGTTGCTGATGACATGCTTCTATTCAAGGCAGATCGTTTCAGACAGTTGCCCGGAGTAATTGATAAGTTGGTACAGTTTGGGAAATTCTCTGGCTACAAGATTAATGTCACCAAAACTGAACTCTTAGATCTGGGTAAACCTCTCCCCCTGGAGACGTTGTACAAATTAGATTTCAATATTATACCACTAACATATTACATTACGTACCTAGGAATTAAAATTGGACGCACCCCAGAATCTCTTCATGGACTAAACTATCCCCCAATTGTATTGAAAATTATAAATGAACCAAAGAGTTGGATTTATTTACCTCTTACTTTGTCAGGCAGATGTTATCTGATCAAGATAATCAGCTTAACCAGAATTGTATATCCCCTTTAAACTCTGGCATCATTAATAAATTACATGGATGTGCAGAGACTTAACTCTGCATTCACAAAGTTTATATGGGTAGGGAAGAGGCCTGGGATCTCACTATCAAAGTTAATGATACGGGTTACAACTCAGCCTGTTTAACTAGACACATTATTGATTGGGTTAAGGAATCAGACAGGTTTTCAAATTGGGGTCTTGAAAGGGAATTGGCAGCTCTCTGGATACAGGTGGCATTTCTTAGACACTCCTCTTTTCCAAAAATTGCCATCATTATTAAATTCATCCTGTTTCTTACGCGACACTATTTCCACATGGAAAGAGTTGTGCAAAGCTCACAAACTCCCCTCTTTTCCATTTCAAAAAATATGCCCTTATGGAACCACACTGATTGGACATCTGATTCAAGCCAAACAGCTACTGTAACTGTTAGTTGTAATTGATTAGCTTTGTGGGATATTCTAATGAATCCAGTGGGTTTGGCGGTGGTTAAGCCAACAAGAAGTCATGTAGAAATATCAATTGCCTTTAGCGGCTTTCTTATTAATTTTACAAGTCCTTCATTTCTGTAAAACTAGACTGCAGGACCTAATCAGGTAAGTATCCAAACACAAATTTGACAATCTATTAGACAGAAGCAGAGTGAGACAAAGTATATCAGAGATATATTCATATCTTAGAGACACATTCAGTGCTTTTTCACCAACTTTGGTTTTCCAAACTTGGGTGGAACGCCTGGCGGATCCTGAAATAGCAGAGAAAATTTTGGAAGTAAGGAAGCATGTTGTTTGTGAGGTATGGCGGGGGTCACATTTCAGGTTCATCCATAAAGCCATATATGCTTTTAACTTTTCTCCATCTTCTTTATGTCCAGAACGACTCACCAAATGCCCCAAATGTGAAAAAGCAGAGCTGATACATGGCATTGTTTATGGACTTTGTCTCTCCCCCCCCCCCCCTATACAAATTTTCTGGGATGATTTTGTGGCATAAGTGAGTTTTCACTGGAACATAGCTCTAAAAAAACATCCTGACTCATTATGATTTCACTGTATCAGACCTCCAACCAATGAGGAAACTGATGACATAGGTTAGGGAATCTCCCCACGAATACCAGGCAATGTACATATTGCCATTCTGGTTGCCAAGCGCAGTCTTTTAAATATGTGGCTCAGGTCCAATCCTCCAACTTTAACTAGAGTTGTGGACTAAATGAAAATTTATCTCCATGCTTATAAGCTCGAAACTGAATGACACAAAGAAACAAGGACTAGATCCTTTTTCACACGTGGAGATCCTTCATTTCCACCCAACTTTCCACCCGGTAGCTTAACCAATCAGCTCTTTTCAGCATTTTTACTGTATTTTGAACTGTCCCGCACTTTGATTCTGATTGGTCAATCTTCCACCATAGTTTTAATGGTTCACTGTCGCTCTATTATGATTGGCCGGTTTATGCCGACCAACTGAGAATAGGTTTCAGAATTTGAATGACTGTATTTCCCAGCAATTTACAATATCATAATCTTGTTTAATTGCGCGTGCTGAGTTTAGGAAAAGTAATTTTTTTTAAATATGTTTATTTTTGCTGGTTCAGCTCTTTTCTGACCTGTTTGCCATTTTATAAAGGCGTTTTTTCGGGAATCATACTCCTGCTGCACGGAGCGGAGCGCACGAGATTTGGGTAGCGATTTCTATGTTTCCTCGCAGTTCCGATCTTGCTTCAATTCGCCCCCGCCGGAGCATTTAGCCCAAAAAAAAAGGTTGCTTGTCGGAGCTGCCGAGCGCTGCACTGCGCCTCGCTTTTGCCGACTCTCCACGTACATGCACCCAGGGATTTCGGCGCGCGCCGCGTCCGCCCAGGTACGCCTACAGCGCGCCCACCACCGCCCACTGCCGCCCTTCATGCGGGGCGCAGCTGAAAGTGGCGAACACTGCGCCTAACACTCTTCAGCTTGGCTTAGCCGTCCTGTTTCTATTTTATATTGTTTAACACTGAAAATCAGATATTTGTAAGCCAGCCAGATACTCAGCCCATATATGCAGCAGAAGTCTAAACAGGATCCATCTACAGCGGTGTGACAAAGTATTTGCCTCCTTCTTGATTTCTTAATCTTTTGGATGTTTGTCACACTTAAATGTTTCAGATCACCCAACAAATGTAAATACAAGACAAAAATAACACAAGTAAACAAAAAATGCAATTTTTAAATGAAGGTCTTTATTATTAAGGGAGCAAATATTTAAAACCTACAGGGCCCTGTGTAAAAAAGTAATCGACCCCTAAACCTATAATGGTTGGGGCCTCCTACTTAGCAGCAACAACTGCAATCAAGGGTTTGCGATAACTGCCAATGAGTATTTTACAACGCTCTGGAGGATTTTTGGACACTCATCTTTGCAGAATTGTTGTAATTTACTTACATAGAAGGGTTTCCGACCATGAAACACTTTTTTAAGGTCATGCCAGAGTATCTCAATCAGATTAAGGTCAGGACTTTGACTAGGCCATTCCAAAGTCTTAATGTTGTTTTTCTTAAGCCATTTAGAGGTGAAGTTGGTGGTGTGTTTTGGATCATTGTCCTGTAGCATAACCCAACTGCACTTCAACGTAAGGTTATAAACACATGGCCTGACACCCTCCTTCAGGATGTGTTGGTTGACAGCAAAATTCATGGTTCCATTTATCACAGCAAGTGTTCCAGGTCCTTAAGGAGTCAAATCTGCCTCAGCCCGTCACACTATCACCACCATGTTTTACTGTTTACTGGTATCATGTTCCTTTTCTTAAATACTGGTACTTACACCTTTCAAAAAGTTGAACTTTTTTGTCGACAGTCAACAGAATCTTCTCTCACAACTCTTGTTGGTCATGAAGATGTTTTCTAGCAAGCCTTTATGTGTTTTTTTGCACAGTAGAGGTTTTCCCATACGGCCATTTTTGCACAGTCTCTTTCTTATGGTGGAGTCATGAATAGAGAAGAGCGAACCCTAAAAAGTTTGAGTTTGAGTCGAACCTCGAATGTTGAGATGTTCGTTTTAAAGTTCGGGTCGAACTCGGATTTCTAACCCTATTAAAGTCAATGGGAGATGATGTTCAGGTTAATTTTTATACCAACACAAGTGAGGAGAAGCCGCAATTACCTTCCATAAGAGTAAAATGGATACGTGGAACAACTTAGTGAAGTCAATTTGGCTCTAAGAGTCACAGAAAAAAATTCAGAGGCCAAAATAATTCATTTCTTTCAGTGCTTAACTGAAAAGATGAGGATAGCGCTAGCAGTTGCTACGGGGCCCCTTTCACGCATAGGAAGACACCGGTATTTGAAATGGAACATGGTAACTGGCAGGAGCCCTCTATCACCTGTTGCACCAGGGCCTAAGACCATGTCATGTATGTGGTGGCAGCAACAACATCCCAGTGGGGAACAAAATTAGGGGACAAAATTAGGATTTCAAATAAGATTTCTTTCTAGATCGACATTTGCTAACAGTGTCTTCTAAAGTAGCTGGACCCCAAAAACAGCCAAAATCACCTTTCGGACACTCAATAACATTTTCAAGATGAAATTAGGATTTGAAATAAGATTTCTTCCAACAAGGACTTTTGCTAACAATGTTTTCTGCAGTAGTTGGACCCCAGAAACAGCAAAATTGAATAATTTGACACTCAGTAAAATTTTCAAGATGAAATTAGGATTTGAAATAAGATATCTTCCTAGAAGGACATCTGCTAACAGTGTCTTCTGCAGTAGCTGGACCCCAGAAACAGAAAAAATGACCTTTCGGACACTCAATAAAATTTTAAAGATGAAGTTAGGATTTGAAATAAGATTTCTTTCTAGAATGACATTTGCTATCAGTGTCTTCAGCAGTAGCTGGACCCCAAAAACAGCCAAAATCACGGTTCGGAAACTCAATAAAATTTTCAAGACAAAATTAGGATTTGAAAGAAGATTTCTTCCTAGAAAGACATTTGCTAACATTGTCTTCTGCAGTTGCAGTTTCGGAATAGACATATTCCTTCATCAGGGGTAAGTTATAACTTAGTAGTTAGGGATGAGCGATTATAATTGATAAAGTTGAAATCGGCACGATTTTTAGGCTGATCGGAAATTTCCAATCATGCGATATTTTAGGTGAAAATCTGCAGATAATCTATTACTATCGCGCCATTTTCGCCGTTTCCTGTCATTTTGGTGGCCAGCAAATCAGCTTAGAGCATAGAGTAGGGTGAGCTGGGTGTGCGACGTCATGACTGTGATGTGTATGGTTGTCATTGGCTGGAAAACTCACATAACCTCGTTTCCTGTTCAGATCAGTCTT